>JALPQI010031071.1:0-79770 GCA_025490895.1 Thaumatotibia leucotreta
ATTTTTTTCAAAAATTCATAACTCGAAAACTACAAAAAATCGGCTAACATACATGGGGTATATTCTGATAGCTCATGACGTGAGGAATCTAAAAAAAAAATTTTTGACGTCAAGGTTTGGACCACCCTGTATGTTTATGTTTATGCCGCATTGGCTTTGCTGTAATGGTATAAATGTTATTTTGTAAATAAATAAATAAATATTCATAGTTACGCGGTATTGCACTATCCCCGACGAAATGCCGGTATGGATAGATTACAACCACATTACAATAGGAGCTTTTCTTAACTTCTTCAGCTATACTTACGTCGTTTTTAGGTTTCCGTACCCAAAGGAGAAAACCCAAAAGGTGGCCCCTATTACACAGACTCCGCTGTCTGTCTGTCCATTTATCACCTGGCTTCTCGTGAACCATGATAGCCAGACAGTTGATTTTAAGTTTTAACATTTAGGAAGAGAAAACCAACGATTGGACATGTCTTTTGTTGAAATTTTAATGATCATTACTAGTACGTAAGTCAATAAGCGTTTAGTAAGAAAACAAAATTACAGAACAAGATTCAACCATCTCGGTCAATCCAAGTATACCTCAATAAGAGTGATAGAGACAGTTGTTCACAATTTCGATGATTTTAACTTAGCAAGCCGATACGTATTGTTCATCTCTTTCGGACTTACAGACATATTGATAAGACAGAAAGAGCAACAATACTTAGCGACTTGCTTAATTAGAAGACGGTTATGAATAAGGGGGTAAGTATAGGTATAAGTAGTACCTATTAGTCAGAAAACAAAATTACAAATCTCGATTCAACCATCTCGGTCAATCCAACTATAAAATAAATAAAAATTAATAGCTTGAGACATCTTACTCGAATCGACTCAGTCCCACGGTAAGCTCAATTAAGGCTTGCGATGTGGGTACCAAGCGACGATATATATAGCAGATAGATACATATAACTAGATACTTAAATACATAGACAGATTAAACAGCCATGACCAAGAAACAAATACACTGACTTATGATGAAAATAGTTTTTTGAAAAACATGTCAATATCTCTTAAATTAAGCCGAATCCAGAAAAGTTCATATGACATTATAGTCTCAAAATATGGTCAGGAATACACCTTTCAAGTTTGTCGGGTTACTCACTATCCACCCTGTATTAGTAATAAACAAATACACAAATAATGCCCTCGCCAGGATTCGAACACGGAATCTCTTCGTAGGCAGGGTCACTACCAACTAGGCTACGGAGGCTGACAAACTATGCCTCAATAAGAGGGGTAGAGACAGTTGTGCAGAATTTCGATGTTCCTTATAAGCTCAGCCTATAAAGACTAAGTGCATGTCAGAGTGTTAAATTCACGCATCGCTTCACGAGGCGGGAACTCGAGCACTTTACGCTACTAATTCCTGGTCTACTACCGCGAAAATCGAAATTCGTAAATTTCGAGGTTGTTTCGCTATCACTCCAACGAAGGTGTCATTAGAGTGAGCGAGATAGATCCTTGAAATTTCCTTGAAATTTGCGGAATTCGAAGTTCACGGTAGGGCCGCTGAGTCATGTGTCCTTCCTTACCATCAGATAGCGGCGTGATGTAATGTATAGTTCGGGAAATATTATTTGACCGACTCTTATCTTATTTACGACCTTTTGTTTTGCATCATTAACAATAGAAAAATGTTAGACTGCTGATTGTCTAGTACGAGTAAGTGTTAACGCAAAACAAAAGGTCGTAAGTAGATAACAGTCGGTCAAATAATACATATTTCCCGAACTGTATTGACTTTTTGAAACACTAAACTCTTGTGAGTCTCATTCATCAATAAATTAGTATATTACGATACAAGTGCGAAAAAAATGAAGTCCGAAACGAGTGGTAATGAATTAACGCGCGACCGAAGGGAGTGCTTTAAATCGACACGAGTTACGAATTTCGTTTTCGCACATGTATCGTACGACGTTTTTCAGTACATACTATATATGGCCCTCCGAAGATTTCGACATGACGTAAAATTAACCATTTCTCGCACTAGCTCGTAAACAAATCATCGGCATCCGTACTGAAATAGTACATTACGACACAAGTGCGAAAAACATGAAATTCAAAACGAGTGGCGAAGTTTTAAAACACGACCGATAGGGAATGTTTTAAATCGACACGACACGAGTTACGAATTTCGTTTTAGCACGTGTCTCGTACGACGTTTTTTAGTACAGATGGCCCTCCAAAGTTTTAGACCTGACGTACAATGACCCACTTGAGCCTAAAAAGTACACCATCTGTACTAAAAATTATATTTCACGCGGGTTAGCGGGTTTCAAGAGCCAATCGCCATGGCTCGTCTATTTATTGGATTTATTTTATTTTATTTATTTATAGACTGATATTTTTAACTTAACAACTATACATTATATTCTCGCCAAACTGCAACGTTTGATGGTGAGATGCGCTCGTTTTATATACTTATTCTACATTAAATTATTATTACATACTTTCTTACAGTTAGTCTTATTTAGTAGTAAATCTTACACTTTTTTTATGAGATAATACAGTGTATAGGTACATTCGCACACACAAGCATAAGCATAAAAACATATTAATTTAATCTTCGAGAATATGTGACTTTAACCTACTTTTAATCATTGATTTACTTAACTTAGGATTTTCTCTTAATATACTTATTTATTTACACGACTGCCAAAAGGAGAGTATATGTGTTTAGCCCCTATGTATGTTTCATATTTTCTTTAAACGCGCAGATCTTTGTGACCACTTAACCGTTTTTAATAGTGTAAGGTGTCATTAGAATCCTCGTGACGTCGCGGGTAACATAGGATATGTGACGTCACGTTAAAGTCAATATGGCGGCCTAAAAATTCAATATTATCTAACCAAAAAAAATAAAAATTAAAGAAATCTATCGAGTTTGGTATCAAAATGAAAAGCTTCAAACCACGATTATGAATATGTATATAACTTATATGTTTGTTACTTATTCTAGAAATGCCAGATTCATTAAAATACAATTAAAGCGGAAAGAATAATATGTCATCTAAATGCTATGATTTGGGTATCAAATTAAAGCATTTTGTATGCAGATTGTAAATATATATACAAGTTATATGCTTAAGTATATGTTTGAAGAGAAAACTCGAAATGTTCTACATCGCACTATTGAAGTTTTTCTTCAATGTCTAAGCCGTGACAGGACTGTCACCGTTGACACATCTTCTTGAACGCTAAGTGTGTATGAAACAGATACATTGTATGTACGCGCTTGTGGTCAAGGGGTAAAACGCACGGCTGCTACGCAGCGGTCGTGGGTTCAATCCCCGGCTCGTTACCGATGAGTTTTTCAAATAAAACTTATATACGATATCGTTTGATAAACAGTAAGTAAAAGTATACAGTAATTCAAAAGTTAAAGTTCACTCCATTATTTCGATACAAAATAGACTTTCGGGTGATATTTTTTTTCAGTGTTGATATTAATTTCCCATCTGAACAATTTTATACATAGGATCCGATAATAATTCATAGGCAAGTGCAGTTGTCATATTACGTTTGATGATGACATGACTACTAAAAGCTGCCACAGTAACGGTTATAAGAAAGTAGATTCGAAAGTAATTAATAAGAAATAGCTCAATAATCAGTCATAATTTTATTAGTGTCGTAGGAAACAAGTGTCGACTTAAATGCTGGAAAAATGATAGCTCAAACAGTCGATTTCGTATCAAAATCGTGGTGTGAACTTAACATTTTGTCAGTACTGCACACAAAGTGCTTTACGGTGAAGAAAAACATCGTGATTCGTGAGGGAACTTGCATACATCTGCGAGCATGTATGAGAAGTTTCTAACAAGTATTGGGCCAGCGTTGCGGAGAATGACCAGAATACAATATCAAAAAATAACGTACGATATGATTCTCAAATCAGAGGAATGTCCCTAAAATACAATCACAATAGCAATTGTGGTCAAACAAAATTGCTATACGTGTTGTAACATGCGAATAAAATTTAAAATTTGAAATATCTTAACATTAAATGTCTCGTATCGTGTACGAGACATTTAATGTGGGCCGGTTTTTTCATCCAAAATATGAGCCTACAGTTTTTGTTAAGTGTCAAATTAGTAATTATGCACATGATAGGATTGATAGGTACAACAACGTCACTAGAAAAGGAGCTTAGTCAGACATATGATGCTGGAGAGGAACACTAAACTGTTTGTCTGAAAACTTGAGTCTCACGCAGCTCGCAGGCAAGCACGCTGGGTGGCCTCGCTCCAGTCCAGGACTTCACACGTACGCGGATCACGGCTTTCAGCCTCAGCATTTTCTCGAAATGATTTTTTGGGCCTGCAGCCCTGAGATTCGTTTTAATGCTACACTTTTCAATTGTATACCGAAGGAGCGCTGGGATCTGGTAGCTTGGCCTTCGGCCTTGCAAGCCGGTGCCCCTTTAGGGGACAGTTCGGGCCTTCGGTCCAACGCGGAGCTCGGTTTACAGCCGTCGCAGGTTGTGGAAACGATCGTCGGGTCTACGGATCTCAGATTTGATTTTATGTTATACTATTTCATCACGTAGTGTGGTAGCGCTTGGCTCTGGCTTCGATTGTTAAGGCAGTTAAAAAGGACGTTTGTACCGCTTGGGCTCGCTCGTCGGGCCACCGATCAGCTTGAACCACCCCGATAGTTACGCTCCAGGCATTCGGCCCTTCATCGGCCTTGCTTTAAGTATCTTCCAAGTGACACTTGGGCCCTCTAAGTAAAAGTCTGTGCCTCTGGCTCCGATGGTCCGGGCCGAAGGCTCGGCTTTTGGCCTCGCAAACCAGCGCCTCTCTGAAGAACGATTCGAGCCTTCGGCCCCACGCGGAGTACGTCCTACGGTCTTTGCAGGTTGTCGATAGGATCGTCGGATCCATTTAAAGTTACACTATTCCATCGGCTGACGTGGTAGTGCTGGGCTTTGGCGGCTCGGCCTTTAGCCTTGCGAACTGGCGCGCCGCAGTGCCGCTTTTGGCGTACGCGTTAGCCGTGTCTCTACGCGGAGCTCGGCTTTAAGTCACCGTTGGAGTTCGAAGCGAACCGTTGCACGTTGGGCCCACCGGTTCAATGATTAAATCAATTAAGAGGGACGGTTGTACCATGTGGGCTCGCTCGTCGTGCCTTGGGCCCTACGCGAATGTGGTTTTTTTAGAAGCTGGGGTATTTGAAGAAGCATGTTCAATTTTCTCGCAGCTCTGCCTTCGGCCGCGCTTTAAATTTGCAAGCGACATGCTTGGGCCCTCGAAGTGAAGGTCTGGGCCTCCGCGAGCTCAGTTTTCGGCCTCCCACCCTGAAGCTCGTTCTTTGGACTCGCTCAACATAGATTTACACTGATTCCAGTAATGTTCCAGCCCTCACGTAGCGTGCCCTTCGGCTTCGCCCAAAATTAGCGGGATGGGGACTCCTCGGGCCCCCGGAGCGAAGCTTCAGCACTCTGTGAAATCAGTTTTTGAAATTCTATCCAACTTTAAGGATTGCAATGGAAACAAAACATAGTAGTTAAGTAATAAGACAAGTGCCTATAATTATGTAGATACGCTGACAAGAATTAACCTGAATTATTTGTTACTTTTCAGTTCGCTTAAAACGGCAGTCGTGTTTTTTAATTTTTTAATTATTTTATTTTTTTATTTAATATTTTAGGTACTAGGTATTTGGAGGTTCTCTTGCCATAGTAGTTGTTTATTTTAGGTTGAAGTAGTTTTTTCGCCCTTGCACTCCAAGTATTATATTTATTGGTAATTATTGATTTGTACTTTTCCTTACAATAATGCCCTAAGCCTATTAATTAACTGACGCGAGTGATGACATCCTTGATAGCTTTCATACTTCTTACAAATTGTTTTCTCTTAGTGATCGCTATTTTTTTACTGTAAATCCTTTCCAGATATCACGTAAATTCTTTTGATTCATAGAATTATTAAAAAACTCAATCAGCAATTATTTGGAAACATATAGCATCATACAGCCTATGATAGTCCACTGCTGGACATAGGCCTCTACTATTAACTATGCGTAGAGACGCATTAGGAGGTAAATGCCCATAATCGCCACGCTGGGTAAGCGAATTGGCGATCGCAGTAATGTGTCCACTATGGTGACGCTGCTGCCCATCATCAATCTTTTATCAAATAATGGTCAGTGACACTTCAGGCCCTTAGTTGACTCTTACGACACCCGCAAGAGGAGTTGGGGTGGTGACAAATGTATTCTTACTGCAGTCACCGTCACCACACGGCTAATTATTAGCAGCTTGTTAAGTTAGCAGACGTTTATGAATAAGGGGGTTGTCTTTTATCACAGGGTATGAGTGGAGAGAAAATTAGGTACGTAGTACGCGAAATGTTAAAGGTCCATCGCAATAAATTTGTACATCAGTTAATGCTCAATGCTTTGCTTAAATGTAAACAAAATTTAACGTTTCGAAACTGTGTTTCCGCATGTGTAGATACAATCTGAATATCTTCAAGGCAAGAGTGAATACCTAGGTTATCTCATTGGTAAGCATGCTCGATCCTAGACTGCATCATCACTTATGGTCAAACGTCTACCTATTATGAATAAAAAAAAGTCATAGTCATTATGAAGTAAAATTTTGTGTAATAACTTTTGGCAGTGAAAAATATTATGGCGAGATTTTTTTTATATGAACGACCAACATTCCGCACTTACAGTCAAGGGCATTAATATACATACACTTCTCCATACTGATCCCTTACAAATGTGTCTATATATTAATGCACTCGACTGTACATATTTTTTCATTTGCCGCCAAAGGTTGTTTGACAGAGCCTATATCTTATAGTTTGTATTACTAACTTTCGTAACTGAATCGTAATGAAATGAAAGCCTTAACTACTGGGTGACATCGGGGTCGTGATCCAAACTGTGAGAAACGTGTTAAGATGGTCATTCTCAACAAGGTTTCCCATGGAACAAATATGAAAAACGCGAAAAAAAAAAACTGTTTCCATACCGAACGGTGCGGAAGTGTTCATAACTTCCAGTCTCGTTTCATAATTATGTTAACACATTTGGAAAGGATTAGTATGCAGAAATGTATACATATTAATGAACTCGAACTTTACTAGTCGTAAAAAAAGTATGTTTGTTCATATAGGTCCCATAGAGAACATTGTTTAGGAAGACCATCTTAACACGTTTCTCACAGTTTGGATCACGACTCCGATGTCACCCTGTATAATTTTTTTTGCAATTGGTCCTTAATATTTATTTGAGTGACTAGTGTTTTGGACAACTTCCACGTAAATTGCTTTTTGTCCAATCTCACTCATAATAAGAGGTACCATGCAGCGCAATCGATGAAATGTATAAATTACGGGCTTCGCCCATTGCTGCAAGCGAGCCGGATACAAAGTAAATCCGCGTTAAAAACGCGGGGGCAGGTCAGTAGCAGTACGGATAATGGTAGGAACATTGACCGTAAGGTTGTATTATCCTGTCGTGTCTTACAGTGGCTTTTTATATCGCAAATGGATTTAGGAGTGGCTTAAGTATTTTTTCAACCTCTGTATGTCGCAGACAATGGCGTAATGTTTGCATTATCTTTACATTGTATACCTATCTTTACATTGCTATGATTAATTTTTGTCCATCAAACAGCCATCGGCTAATTATTAGTTTGTTTTTCAGTTGACTTCACATGAATATACATTTTTTTCTATGAATATTTTAGTTATTAGTCTAGTAGTTTCTAGGCTTCAACGCACCGTCCCTATGAAATCATCTTTTTGAAGTATCAACTTGTGTGAGACGCTTAGATGAAGTTTTAAACTACCACGATGGATGCCACCATTGCTAGGTACAAAGGTATCAAACTTGTTTTGAATTGTTAGGTAATATTTTCACATCTCACAAAATATTTAAACCTTTCCTAAATAGGGTCGGAAAAGTTTGGATTAGCACTTAGGTAGATGCCTAATTGCCTGTGTACATTGAATATTTAACATGCCAAAGTGTGCCCGTTTCGGTAACTGGCACACATAATTTAACAAACCACATCAGCGTACCTTAGGCCCGGATATAGGTCTTCTATTGTGATTTTAATCTCATGCTCTATTGATTGAGTTAATCAGGTCCCAGGGTGGGTGCCATCGTTAAGAAATATCAAATAGGTATAGGTATATAAAAGAAATGTTTGCTAATGACAAATGTTCATAGCCATTGGACAAAGCAGAAATGTACACATCCGTTAGGTTATTTGAAAGTAATATACGCAGTATCAAAACAATTTGTGTAGCCGATACGAAGATATTGATGATTTCAATCTTTTACTTTGTAACGACCTGTATTGTGTCGGTAGATCTAAAGCAATACTGTCGTCGTATAATAATAGTTTAGGTTTGTAGAATTCAACCTTCTTAACCTTTTAAAATGCCTTTCCCTCTCGCATCAAAATGTGACATGACACGCCAGTATCTCTATTAAAGAACAACGAAAATAAATCTTGATGCTTAGCCAAGTTTCCAATCGTTACTAAGCGCTAGTAGTAGCATATCGTAGTTTTCCCTCTCTGTCACTCTATCATATTAGTGCGACAAAGACAGTTAGCTGCGATTAACGATGAAGCGCTAGCGATTGGCAACTTGTCTAAGCACCCTTATATATCAGTAAGAGAGTTACTTTGACAGCATACTCGATGACCACTTTAGTGGCTGCTGGCGTGGTAGGCATGACAACACAACACCACTTTAGCGGTTCCTGACGTTCAAAAGGTTAAACCTTATTGATTAGCTATTTTATGAATGTCACTAATTATGATTTGGACTTCTGATAAATGTAACTTCATCTTTGTCGAACTTATTCGAAGTAGCGCTGTCAGCATTTACGAGTACGTTAGGTCTTATAGGTACAGCATCTTTTTGGATTATTCAAAATACATTTTTTAGTACTTGTTTTAATCAAAAATTATTAACGTGAAACCGTTTATAAGTAGCAAACATACTTCAGAAATTGTCCAACGGCTAAGGTTACCCTGTAAACTTTTTTTAATTACAGGCCAGCGCTTCGCAATGATGGAGATGAAGTGCGTGCTCAGCATGATCTGCGAGCACTTCCGGTTGGAGCCGAGGATAAGGAACCACCGACCGGCACTGGTGGCGGACTTAGTGCTGAGAGCCGTCGAGCCCATCTACGTGCGCTTCTTGCCCCGATAATGGAGAAATAAATCATATATGAAAATCGCCTTTCGATTACAACCTATAAAAATTTTCAAGAGCACTCAAGTTTCCACTTAAAATCTGTCTCCTGTTTCCTTAGATTTTTTCATTTAGGTATCAATAAATTTTCTACTTTTGATACTATCTGCGATTTTTTCTCAATTTTCTAAATTGTGATAAATGGATCGATTTAACGCACCGACTAAAGTTAATCGGGTCCCATTTTGGGCGCCATTGTTATTGGATTATGAAAAGGAGACTTTTTGTGATTGTAACTATATGTTTTATTTCAACTACCTTTGTTTAGGGACTTTAGGGTATGTTGCTCTAAATAGCCAGTCGCCGTTACAAAATTCGCTAAAATGTATTGTATTGGATCATGACATGATCACTTGGAGCATGATCTGCGAGCACTTCCGGTTGGAGCCGAGGATGAGGAACCACCGACCGGCACTGGTGGCGGACTTAGTGCTGAGAGCCGTCGAGCCCATCTACGTGCGCTTCTTGCCCCGATAATAGAGAAATAAAATATATCTGAAAAATATCTTTCGATTACAACCATTTCTTCAAGAGCTATCACGTTCCCATAAAAATCTGTCTGCTGTTTCCTTAGGTATTTTCTAATTTTTAATATTTTTTCTACTTTCATTAAAACATATCATTCAGACAAAATTTTTGATCGAAAAAATGACAAACTAAATTTTTGAGAAATTTTATCAATTGTATTTTTTCATATGTAGGTATATGGATTTAGCGCACCAATTAAAGCTAGTCGTACCGACCGTGCCCCATTTTGGGCGCCATCGTTACCTATGGATTATGTAAAAGGAGACATTGTTTGTGACTGTAACGTAACTATATTATGTTTTATTTCAATTACCTATATTTAGGGTCTGCTATGTTACTTTGATCAGCCTGTCAAGTGTCGTTGATGCAATTCATCCTTCAAATATCTACGTCATTTGTCAAAATGAATACATTCATTGAAGACCAGCGTTTCACGATGATGATGATGGAGATGAAGTGCGTGCTCAGCATGATCTGCGAGCACTTCCGGTTGGAGCCGAGGATAAGGAACCACCAGCCGGCGCTGGTGGCGGACTTAGTGCTGAGAGCCGTCGAGCCCATCTACGTGCGCTTCTTGCCTCGATAATGGAGAAATAAATAATATATGAAAATTGCCTTTCGATTACAACCTATAAAAATTTTCAAGAGCACTCAAGTTCCCACTTAAAATCTGTCTCCTGTTTCCTTAGATTTTTTCATTTAGGTATCAATAAATTTTCTACTTTTGATACTATCTGCGATTTTTTCTCAATTTTCTAAATTGTGATAAATGGATCGATTTAACGCACCGACTAAAGTTAATCGGGTCCCATTTTGGGCGCCATTGTTATTGGATTATGAAAAGGAGACTTTTTGTGATTGTAACTATATGTTTTATTTCAACTACCTTTGTTTAGGGACTTTAGGGTATGTTGCTCTAAATAGCCAGTCGCCGTTACAAAATTCGCTAAAATGTATTGTATTGGAAGTTTCATAGAAATCTGCTAAGTTAAGTTGATCAGCCTATCAAGTGCTTCTGCAATCTTTCCTTGAAATATCAACGATATATATCAAAATGTGTATACATTGGAGACTAGCGTTTCGTGATAATGCTGATGGAGATGAAGTGCGTGCTCAGCATGATCTGCGAGAACTTCCGGTTGGAGCCGAGGATGAGGAACCACCGGCCGGCGCTGGTGGCGGACTTAGTGCTGAGAGCCGTCGAGCCCATCTACGTGCGCTTATTGCCCCGATAATGGAGAAATATAGCAATATGTGAAAAGCGTTTTTGATTAAAAAACCATAAATATGAGGACTGGTCACCCCATTCAGCTTTGTTGTTTTCTCCGTAGTTTTAATAATAATTTAATCAAATTTCAAGACCGAATAAAATCCTTTATATCTGGATCAGACTGTATTGTTTTGAACTGATAATTTTACTGAAATGGTGATTTTGTGTGGGTTTCATTTTGGGCGACTCAGGATCGGAACATGTGAAAGGTTTTCCGAGTGCCCTAGGATCAATAACCACATTGGATTTACCCTACCGAGCTACCGACGACTAAGCTTGCCCAGTCCCACGTTGGGCGTCATTATTATGAGTTAAGGAAAAGGTAACGTTTTCTTGTAAATGAATACTGTTCTTTCTCTAAATACTATTTAATCGCTCTAACACATGCGAGTGTGATAGACTGTTTTGCTTTACGAATCAATAAAGGGTGAATATCTGAGCGTTTCAACCGCCTAATTTTGGTAGCATCATTTTTGCTGAAGTTTCTATTCGTTACAATGTGCTACGTTGTCATTTGAAGGAAGCACGCTACCTTATACAAATGACGAACTATAACATGGAGACGTTTAGAAACTTCGGCAAAAATGATGCCACCTAAATTAGGCGGTTGAAACGCTCAGATATTCACCCTAAAACGCCAGAGTAACCGTTGCTTGCCAACTGATGGTACGGTCATAGTAGCCTTACGATGAGTTGCCAAGTAACGTACGGCTACGTATCGAGTAAAACCTGACGTAACGTACCATATGTGGTGTGTTGGTGAAACTAAAACCTGTCTCAATCGCAGACGTCAGGAACCGAGGAGTGGGAGGCGACAGTTGCCGTTAGACCACCGCACGAAGTGCAAGGCTTGATGGTGCGTTGCTGAGCCAGTTCAGTGTCTATAATGACGAATAGGGAGTATTCTACACCATACAATACAACAGATTTTCATTTTTTAACCCTTAAATGCATGATTTTTTGTTTTCCTTCTAAAAAACAAAATGTGCATACCTAATGGCGTCGCATGCACGAGAAAAATAGAAAAAAAATCTGTGAACATATTTTGGATGGAATTTGTACTACTAATCAAAATTTCGATACTTACATCATACATTTTTTGAAAAATCGTGCATGATAAAACATGCAAATATTATTTACTTTTAGATTGAAAAGTATATTAAATTCAATAATTGTAAAATCGTTACGGTATGAATTACAAAATTCCAATAAAAAAAATTTTTTTACTTAGTTAAAAACCGCTAAACGCACACAACGAAAACAAATTTCCGCCATCTTGCTTATAAATACATGTAAGTTTTTTTTAATACAGTTACGCCAACGAATCAGTAATAAGTTGGAAAGTTCATTAAATTTCCTTGCAAAATTAACCTTAAGAACATAATATAAACATCTAGTTTTCAAATACCAACTACGTTTTGGTTATGTACGATATATCGTACACCATGCATTTAAGGGTTAAACAAAAGGTGGTATTTAGATTTTTGCCACTTTAATTATTACTAGACTACCTACGTTTCGCAAATCATATTTTAGGTTGTAAAATAAATAAACATTGTAGTGCTTATTTTTGGTATTTTTCTCTTATTAAAATTTTCTTGAGTACCTTATTTAATTAGTTTCTTTAAGCGGGCGAGAGTCGTCAGCATGTTTACTGTTTAAAGTAAGTGACTTTTTATGTTTCATTCAGTTTTGCAATTAAATGATACTTGTATTGTGCATTAAAGTTGACGTAGAAAAATAATAACGGTCACGGTGCTTAATGCAGATGGTATTTAATTATTCATAAAGTATTTTTTTACAGCTTTTCCTTCAACATTAGGTACTCCCGTGCACGGAAGAGTACATTACGATACAAGTGTGAGAAACGTGTGTCAACAAACGGAGTATTTTAAATTGACACGAGCTGCGACTTTCCTTTTCGCGCTAGTATTGAACGATTTTCTGTAATGATGGCCCTCCGAAGTTTTTAAGCTGGCATAAAATGAACCACTACTCACATAAAAAAAACACTATCTGTACTTTAAACTATATTATAATATAAATAAATGGACGTTTCTTACGTAATGTTTTTTAAAACTTTCATTGCGGACGAGTGCTATACGCTACGCTCGTAGCCGATGCCGTGATTTTTCCGCTTTGTAGCAAAAATGGACCTCCCACAGAGAACTCCTCTCAGGAGTTCCCCGCGCTCAAAGTGTTAAAGAAAGTATGCCAATATGTAGCTAAAGAAATATTAAGTAAAAAAAAAGATTTTACTTAAGATTTTAATATATCTTTAAAATTACACGTATCTTCTATCAGCTAGTCACTTCACTCCTCAGAAACATAACTGTGAAATAATAATTCGTGTTTCAAAATATTATGTAAAAACTTAAAATAGCACAGTATTTTAAACTACAAAGCTTAGCTTAGTTTTTGAAAGCACAAAACTGTAGACAGTTAATAATATCACATTGACTTCTCTATAAAACAGTACATTACGACATAAGTGCGAAAAAAAAGAAGTTCGAAACGAGGGAAGACAAATTAAACCACGACCGAAAGGATTTAAAAATCGACACCAGTTACGAATTTAGTTTTTGCACATGTATCGTACGACGTTTTTCAGTACATATAATTATGGCCCTTCGAAGATTTCGACCTATATAAAATTAATCACTTCTCGCACTAGCGCGTTAAAAAACGCCACCTGTGGGTACTGAAAAAAACGTTTTAGATAGAAAAAGAATTTTTATTTCAGTCATTAAACGTACAGCAATATAATTATCTTAAAAGAACACCCAGTGACCGCGTGCGGAATGTAAACACGAGGACACATAATATACATGTCTCATTTAAAATTTACTCTTACCAATGACAAGTGAGCATAGAGAAGACTGTGAAAGTTCCGATAAGTGCTCAATCAGTTCCATCACTATAATAACGTTATTTTCGCAATATCTGATAATAGGGAAGATGACTGTTGCTAATAGTACATTGTGCATCAAGGGATGTAAGTACGGATTCACTAACGAGAGTGTTAGAAGCCCGACGCCGTTAGGCGGAGGGCTTTTATGACTCGAGTTAGTATTCCGCTTACCGATCGTGATGCATACAATGTTTTTCATCACACTTGCCGACAAAAAATAAGTTTTAAGAAATAACATTATTAAATGACGTACTGACATTTCTATTACTCCCTAGGGAATCTCACTTTTCTATTATTCCCGCTGCGCGCGCAAACAATGGCGCGCTTAGACAGCAAGTGTGATAAAAAAATAAATTATTATACATTATGCACGACGTGATGATACACGAAAAAAATATTACTAAAATGTAGATTGCAGTAATTTTATTACAGAACTTTTATTTAATAAATTGGAGGAGAACTTAAACGAATACGTCATTAGGCAGTATACAAACGAAACGTCACTTTTGATTCATATAAAACTTCATAGTGGCGATAGTTTTGACACTTCGAAAAAAGATGTATCAGCCTCCGTAGCGTAAATAGCCATGACCAAGGAACAAATATTTGTGATAAATAAATACACAAATAATGCCCTCGCCGGGATTCGAACCCGGAACCTCCAGCTTCGTAGGCAGGGTCACTACCAACTAGGCTAAGGAGGCTGACATTAATATTGGCGATTATTACTCTTCTGTATTTACTCGTCCCTCCCCTCCACCAATGGAATTTTATCATGCATTGAATTCCATGTTCTCCCATTCATGTATAATTTATAAGGTTTTTTGGAGGCATTTTCTAATTCATGTGATTTGTAAAGGACGTCCGTGCCTGTTGCCTTTTCTTATGTCGACGGAGAATTTCCAGAATTTTTGTTCGTAGTTAAATTTGTTTGTTCAATAGGGTCAAAGGACGAAATGTTTTGAAACAGATACACATAAGCATTACATCGTTCGCCAATAGGTATAGATAAATTGCCGAGCATGGCGTTGTATAATGATATTAATTATGAAGATGTATTGTGTTTACCCCACAACAAATCTATTTTTGCATTTTCACAATTCTTGTAGGTACCTACAGTCAGGAGCATAAATGTACAATTTTAGACGTTATATCCCAGACATAAGTAAAAAAGTGTATACATATTTATACCCTTGACTGTACATGTCATCATTTAACGAATAGTAACTTTTATTAAGCGCAAATATATTTCGGCGTATGGCCCTTTTATATCAGGTTCCGGCCGAGCTATAGGGAGATGGTTTAGCTATCTACGCACTTATGCATGTAGGCATGGACTCATAATGAAAACACAACATGAATTAAGATCTTTTTATTACTACTCTGGTTCGCAAGAGTTAAACCACAACAAGAGAAGAACCAGGAAGAAACTCAGCGGGTTGTATGTTTTAATATTTTCAAATCATTGGTAATTACAATTTTAGATTATTACAATAGGTACACACTTAAAACACGATTAATCAAAACACTTTAAACAACAACAACAACTAATGGAAAACGACTGGAGAGTTCTAAGTTTGAGTCCATGCTTCACCAATTTCAAAACACAAGAAATAACGACTTTCGTCAGGATGCTAGGAAATAACGATCTGAATCTGAATCTAACGAATTATTGAATCTAATCAAACTCCTCTTACTCTGGAGTGCACTTAATCAAATCTATTCGCGGTCTCAAGACTTAAGGGAAGGAATGATCATAATTAGAATCTATTCCAAGTCTAGGCAAGAATCAATCTTTCGAAGTCTAACGCGGGAATCAGAATGAATTGACTTTCCAATGTCTAAAGCAAGAATTACTTCTTTCTAAGTCTAACGCGCGAATGCGAATGCATCATGAAAACAGCGCTAGTGACCTTTTATACTGTCAGGTCATAAACTACCTGCTTCACAGGCGGGTAGATCTCAACCGGGTTTTATTATCTACCTGACGCATGGACCAAAGCAAAGACCACTCCAAGCAATACATTGCTTATCGTTTTCTAGATTTAGTAACTCTTAACAAATTAATTGTAAACATTGCAAATAAAACAATTCTGGCGTTCGAAGACTCGACGTGTCGTACAGGTCTGCCTGCACCAACTGAAGCGCGACTCCGACATATACATAATTTATATAATGTCCCAACTTATTAGTACAACGAATACAAAAGCCTGAACCACACAAACTTTTATTTTAGCCCAATGTTTGACTGATAGAGAATACCTTAAAGCATTAAGTCCGCCAATTATAAATAATAGTAATAGTGTTAGATGTACTTTTATTAACCACAAACGAAAGCTTTCAATAATCAATGTAATGTATACTTTAGGTTCTTGGGGCCCCAGCGCACGCAAATTGTTTGCTGAGATCGCGAAACGTCTGGTAGATGTAACTAAAGACCGAAGAGCTGGCGA
Organism: Thaumatotibia leucotreta; assembly: GCA_025490895.1. NCBI lineage: Eukaryota > Metazoa > Arthropoda > Insecta > Lepidoptera > Tortricidae > Thaumatotibia > Thaumatotibia leucotreta. The sequence continues at coordinate 16,442 of JALPQI010031071.1, forward strand.
CTTCCTCGCACAACGCATCAGTATTGCGATACAGCGAGGAAATGCCGCCAGCATCCTCGGTACAATGCCACAAGGGCCAGTCTTAGATATAGGTTAGGTTAAGTAGATTAGTTAGATTTAATCTATGGACATAAATTGTAGTTTTGAAAATAAATATATTTAAAAAATGTATACTCGTAATATAGTACAAAATTACGAGTGCAAGCTGGAGGCGACGCTAATCGTGAAAACTCTGAAGTCCAACGTAATTTCGGGGTACGTACAAACATCAACTCAGTGAACTGATCAAACATGACTCTTATTGCAATACGCATAAAGGTCACAAATGGAATGGTACTTTAAAGACCGGACCAGAGAGGCTTAAGGCTAAGCAGGAGAAGATTTACTCAAGGTTTTTAATTAAAAAATGCGAAGTAGATAACACTGGTAAGTATTTAATAATGTTATGCAGTCTCTTTGAGGATATTCTTCCTGTTTCAAAGTTAAGGAAATATTTAGAGCGAAATAAAACAAAGTGCCTATTTGCAGATGTATTTATTATTTCTATTCGTATTGCGTAATCGGATTCAGTCAAGGAAATGAAATAATTATTTTACAGCTACTTTACTATTAAGTAGTACTTATTAACGTCGATCGAATTTACATCATTTTCAATGAGAATAAAGTTCTATCTGTTACGACACGTAAAGTTCAAACGTAACTTAATTTTATTAATGTTTTTTGTGAACTCAAATCAAATTACCTATTTATTTTTTTCCAAAATATTTTGATTTGTGTTTTTATTTTTCGGCAGTAATACTACTCACTACAATATAAATTATAAAATTGGATGTCATATACCAAAGAATAATAGACCAAGATCACCAACATTGGAATCAAACCCACGTACTCTGCTTTCACGGCTGATGCCTGTACCGGTCGGCCACTTGGTCTTAGCAACCACCAGTAAGTCTCGGGTATGCACTCCCTTACAAGGCTAGGCCCCTTTGATCTAATTAAATTAATATAATGCGGAAAAGGGTATCAAGCCAAACCACTTTGATTTAACCCTTAACTTGGCAGTGTATCTTAAAAGATACATACTTTTTGACCCGCGTATTGTATTTTTTTAAAGACAAAATTTTTTGCTCTACTCAGCGGCGAGGAGGCTAGAACGCACGATTTTTTTAAATTCTGCCTAGTTTAGGGTTGATAATTGTACTTGAGGAAAAAGTGAGGGAATCTTATGTGGGGTTTCTGAGGTCATCCTGTAGATAGGGTAACGGCCCCAGTGGCCAGCCAGGAACCAGTAGTCGGCCTTTTCAGTCGTTTTTTGGTCGGGAATTGGACGATTATTCGAATAAACATATTGCGGGTACTCAAATAAAAGATCTGATTCCCAATTTGTTGATACGTAGCGCGGCAAAGTGCAGTGAGAGATCGGATGAAGGAATAAATTCGTTCTTACAAGTGGTGTTCGTCGACGAGAGCGGTAGTGTCATGTCCGCCATATTTTTGACTGCACGTGGTGTTCACTTAAAAGGAAAGAAAACTATATATTGATGTTAAAAGTTATTGATTTCTGTAAATGTTTCGTTTCTTTATTAGTTTATCTATTCAATTACTCCGTATTTCTGTGGAAATATCATGATATAACTAATAAATTGAGGGGGCTGACTACTGGATACCTAGTTTTCAACAAAGTATCTAGTGCTCAGCCACCGGGGGCTGACCTTTGGGTTCTTCATTTAATATTTTATTTGTTATTGTTATATACTGTTACGACCGTTAAATTTAAATTTTCAAATTTAGTTAGGCATGCCCTATTCAATTTGATATAAAACCCAGTAGTCGGCCCCATTTGATTTTATTTTTTATCATGGCTGACCACTGGATTTCGCGGATCTAGTACTCAGCCACCGATATAATATTAAGGAATATATCGATAATTATTTATTTATAATAATATTATCTTTCTACCTAGTACATTTAGGTATGTATTTTATGTAACTACGGATAGGTACGTTTAGGTACAAGAAAACGGAATACTAAAGATAAAAAAATCTAGCGCCCCTAGAGTCATGAATTGAATAGGTGCTACATCATCTAAAGATTAGATGATGTACCATCTATTCAATTCAAGGATTCAAAAAAAAAGAAGAAGATAAAAAGAAGAAAACAAACTGTTGTCTTAGGAAAAAAGCAGAAATATCTTTCAACCCAACGACGCTACAAATAAACTGTAACCAAACAAAAAAACTAAACACAAAACAAAACAAACCCAGAATGACGCCAGTAAAATCAATAAAAAGGGCACAAGAAAATAGAAAATAGATTTTTCAATTGATTCATCAGGTTTGACAGAAAATGATGCAGTTTTAACGGATATAACCCGATCAAAAACAGATAAAAGAATGTGTGATAAAAGCTGAAAAGTTACAATTCTTTCCAATGTAATGAACCTGTTTAAATCCCCAGCAAGGAGAATGTCATAGTCATAGTCACAGTCATTTTTTTTCATTAAACAAAATACATTGCGTTTATTGCGATGCCAGCAGCCTCTTCAAGTACAAACATAGATACTGTGTCCAAAAATTACTTTACTCTCATTAAACTAGCTTTGAGGACTAGTAATATAAAAAAACACTAAATTATCGAAAAATAATGGACCTGTTACATACGACCGGCCATACAAATGAACATTAAATCTATGTAGGTTTGGCTGATATTTTTATATTTAAGTTTTGAATATTTTTATATTTATTATAATTAATACTAATAGAAATATGGACATAATATATGTACTGTGAGCTTGAAAAATATTTTTTGTTACGTATGACCAACGAGTTTCACGTCCTAAGTCTTCGATTTAAAAGAGTTAAGTATAAGGAATAAGAATTATATTTAATATCTTTGATTTTCATATAGATATTGCTGATTTTGATCTAATTATGATAGTAATATACGAAGGCTGAGTACTGGGCACGAAAAGGCTGATTACTGGATTTTGGCGGCTGAGTACTGGGAAAAAGTGCCATTTTTTGTTTAAACTAAATTATCGCTACTTTAAGGTTTCATGTTATGTTTTTTCTTATTTCGTTTTAAAACTATAATAAACAGTTGATGTAACGATGTGATCCGTTCATTTATCCGACTTATCCTGAATAAATACCGACCGTTTACATTTTAAAAAGGCGTTATAAGGCTGACTACTGGTGCTTTTACCCTATGACAAATTTCGCGTTAAGGTTTCATTCCCTTGGCATGTGCACACGTCGATTGGATATTTTCTTTTTCATATCTTCGGGCGCCAGCTGGCGTTGACATGAACGTGGAACGCTTATTAATCACCGTTTACCGTGACTCGTGACATCGTGTGGCGTATCTTTGAAGTTATGTATAAGGAAACTGCGACCATATACAGGGTGTGGCCTGTAATAGAAGCAAAAAATGATACGGTACACTAATAACCCAATAAATAGTCATAATTTAATAGTTAAAACATTAAAAAAAAATTTTTTTTTGCAAAAAAAAAAAAAAAAGTTCCCTTTTTTTATGTAGTTTTACTGCAGTCGACTTATACCAAAAAAGATAAATCAGTGTAACACAAAAAAAAAAAATTTTTTTTGCTAAACCAGTTAACCCTTAACTTGGCAATGTATCTTTAAAGATACCATGTATCTCTGTCTTTGACCCACTTTTTGTATTTTTTTTTTAACACAGAATTTTTTGCTCTACACAGCGGCGAGGAGGCTAGAACGCACGATTTTTTTAAATTCTGCCAAGTTTAGGGTTAAAAAACTATGAGTTCAAAAAAACTTTTTAGCTCATTTAGTTTTATGTCCACTGAACTACCAATATGTTTAATCATTAATAAGGTACAATGTTGTGATACCTAGATACATCACTCATAGGTCGTAACTTTAACATACTGTTTCTCCTTAATGGATAACTTTAAAACACTGGGACCTTTTGCGAATAACTAGAGGCAGTCAGAGGAGTCTTCCATTTGATTTTTTGCTTTAGTTACAGGGCCCACCCTGTATAACATGGGCATCGAAAGCAACGTTTTCACTTACTGTTTTGAGCGATCGTTCGTTTTGGGACAGATGGAAACAAGATTTCACATAGCAAAATGTTCGTTCGTCAGCCCATGAACGCGTGAATGCTCGCTCGGAACAATAAGTGAAAACGTGGCTTTACGCGAGTTAAAAAATGCCACCAAAAACAATTGTGGAATTGAGTTGAGATGGGCAGGATATAGCGCTTTTCTTAATACCGTGCATATTTCGGCGCAACATCTTGGAAAAATGCAAATTGAATATAGCCAATTAAAACTTTAATGGGCCAATGACAACTATTTTTAAATAGCGGTTCAAGTTTTTATAGGATGATATAGAAATTTAATAGCGTAATGTATTGAAGAGGGGGTGACACTGTCTTGCCAACGAAATTTCAGGACGGGTTTTGAAAGGCCATAGTATTTTGTGCAGCTTCCATGTTTTATTTGTTTATAGTAAGGAAAAAATAAATTTTCTCTAAAGCACACTTACGTAAGACTTAGTTAAGACTGAACTAAAACAATAGTCGAGCATTCGTAAAACAAAAGGAAAAGTAATGTAAGCGGGCAATAACAAAAAAATATGGCCAGCAATGTGTGCTACAAGGAAAAAGGCTTTGATTTAGTAAATTGTTGCAGTAAATTGTTTTTTAAAAACGGGTATGTTTCAGTTTTGAATCGTAGATCGGATTTTTTTCCGAGGTTAATTTCACTACATAGTATAAAACAAAGTCACTTTCTTTGTCCTATGCTTAAATCTTGATGCAGATTTTTTTTTAATTGGCACAACAACAAAGTGGCTCCACTCCAGCTGATCGTAAGTGAAAAGTAGAGCCCTAATCGCGACGGCAACGAACAGGAGACAAGCAGTAACATGTCAGTTGCTACCGCCTTGCTGGCCCTCTAGATGCTTCTTCACGCTTCGTTTAAAGGGTCCCAATTTATAGGAGACACATGTGCCGGTAAAGAATTCCACTTTTTAATAATAAGGAATTGCCGAATTTCTTTGTACGTGTGGGAATATTTTCCACGGTGAAAGAGTGACACCGCAAACCGGCACGTGTGGCTTTATAACGGAAAAGGGAGGGCGAGGTCAGGGAAAATAACTCTTCAGAACACTCACCATGGTACAGGCGATAAAAAACGCTCAGAAAACCAATATAATACGAACTGCCCGCCGCTGCATGCTATCGAGAGTATCGAGAAGGTATTGGGCGGACCCATCCCAAATGATTTAAATCTTTGATGCATTTTTTTAATAGTTATTCAAGAGGAAGGTTTTAGTATCGGTATTATACCCGTGCAAAGCCGGGATGAGCCGGTATGAGCTGCTAGTTCGTTTATAAAAGGCCTTCTATTTACACGACTAGGAATATTTTCTATCAACCCGATTAAAGACACATTGGTGCATGGATCGGATACCGGTTTTTTCTCTATACAAATCTCTATTTTCTCTATATAACGGTTCGAATTTCGTGCTTTTTCGTTCTTTGGTGTATAAAAGTCTTTGTTATTAGATAATTTAAAAATACGATGTTGATAGTTTCTTAACATTTTGAGTACTAGATAAAGATTACAAAACCTATTAAAATATTATCGAACTGCGTTACTCACGTATTTAAGTCGATGATTGCTCGACATAGTTATAATTCTAAAAAGTACAAATCTTTTAAAATATTAGGTTTATTTCTAGGTTATCGATAAAACCGGTTCCGATCCCTGCATTGCTGGTTGATCTCGATCGTATAGAAATAAGGTCTTCCAAATAATATGATATTACTAAGTTGCTACCCCAAGACCCAAGGCTTGTGTTTACCGTAAATAAACAGTGAAAGTACGTATCCCTTTCGTACATGGCCCTGAAAGGTCACAAATCTATATAACTATATCATACTCGGCGGCAATTATCGGGGTTTCTTTACGTGACCAATCAGAAATGAGATCCGTAGACAAACTAAAGTCACATAGCCCTCCGGATGAGCAAGCTGAAGTGGCAATGGGCAGGCCAGATTGCATGCAGCTATGCTATTCTCTTATTCACACATTCGACGCTGCGTTCGTCAACGAGCTCGACGACGAGACAGCCTTCATTTCGACGTAAAGCGCAGCGCTGGGAAAAACGGTAATCACTAACATATAACAGCTCGTCGTCGAACTCTAGGCGGTAACTCTCGACACAGTGTAGTTCCAGCTCACGCCGCATTCGTCGCCGAGCGCTAGTGTCGTTTAAAGTGCATTAGTGAATACCATTTTTAGGCTCGACGCTGCCGCAGCGCTGACACAGCGCTGTTAGCAAGGCGGTTTCCTTAGTGAATAACACTGCAGAGCAGATGGCCGATGGGGTCGAAAAGTGCTCGAGTGGAGACCACGGTTTGGCAAACTTTGTGAAGATCGCCGGGCGATGTAGCGACCTATATCCAGATATAGGTCGCTTCCGTTCCGACCGGTGTATGTGGAGGACCAAAGAGGAGGTCTATGTTCAGAAGTGGGTGTCTTATGGCTGAAATACAAATAATTTATTCAAACGTAATGCTTACAATTTTCAAGCGTTATCCAGTGGGCTCCAAACTAGGCTGAGCCTGTATCTTGGGACCCACACTCAGTCGGTTAACATTAGCAAGTACATACAGTATTACATGTTACAAGTATGCCCCTTCGTTCCCCCTGGGTGGATATACTTATGGAAAAACAACAAAATATATATGAGCTATTGACAAACTCGCAAACAAAATATAAACATTAAGAACAATATTAACACTAAAAATATGTGCTTGTGTTTTGTCAGCCTCCGTAGCCTAGTTGGTAGTGACCCTGCCTACGAAGCTGGAGGTTATGGGTTCGAATCCCGGCGAGGGCATTATTTGTGTAATTATTTATCACAAATATTTGTTCCTTGGTTATGGCTGTCTATGTATTTAAGTATCTAGGTATCTATTATATATATCGTCGCTTGGTACCCACATCACAAGCCTTAATTGAGCTTACCGTGGGACTAAGTCGATTTGTGTAAGATGTCCCAAGATATTTATTATTTATTTATTTTATTTATGTGTATGTGTGTGTGTAAATGTTTCCTTAGAGTGTAAATAATGAGTATGCGTGATGTACCATTTGTAATGTTTCCAGTGCAACCTCAAACGTGTGAGCACAGAATGTCTTCCGTTTCGATGATGATGACGACGATAAAATACTCTGGCTTTAGAAACTATTGTCAATATAAATACGAATCGAGCGTTCAGCGAATTTCGATTGGAAATCACATTGAATCAGATTAAATCCATATTGACTTTCGTTCAATTGAGTTGCAGCGCCGGTCGCGAAAGGGTTCTAAAACTATAAATATCGGTTAGTGAGTTTTCAGCTGGCTTTTTAGTTTACTTGAAGCGAAGTGCCCCTGGGCACCCATGGATTTTGGGGTCCCTTTCGAAAGGAAAGTAAACGTGATCGAGAATAAATGTGAGGAAAGTTGTCGATATTTCGGGGCCCCCCCTGAAGACGGGGGCCCTGGGCACGTGCCCCTTGTGCCCCTTGGTAAAGACGGCATTGCTTGGAGCATCAAAAGTTATAGTGTGGATTTTTTTTGGAATTTAATAGCTGAAAATGTTTGTGTCAAATACATACACGTTTTCCTTTCAGCGTGCAGTGTGGTGTAGGAATTCAATAAGATTCGTCGGGGTAGGATCAAGTAGTTTTTTAAATGGGGCAAGACAAAATGCGACCTTTGCCTTCATCTGGCAGAAAGACGACTTTTTGTCTTTCCCCATTTTTGCTGATACATATGCGCATACATGTAATGGATGAACGTAACTATCGATCGACTCATGTTAGCGGTAAAAGTGAGGGACACTGTACCACATTTGCTAATCTAAAAGTGACTTGCTTTATATTATCTATTTAGGAACGAGCGCTCGTCTTATTAAGGTGCGTTTAAACCAAAAGAACTTCGCTGTTCTAGCGCCCGTTCTACGAAATCAATCAATCACGTTTTGTTTACCGATCGAATTTCGTAGAGTGGGAGGTTAGAACAGCGAATGCTGTTTTAGTTTGAACGCACTTTAAGGTGCGTTTAAACCAAAAGAACTTCGCTGTTCTAGCGCCCGTTCTACGAAATCAACCAATCACGTTTTGTTTACCGATCGAATTTCGTAGAGTGGGAGGTTAGAACAGCGAATGCTCTTGTAGTTTAACCGCACCTTTAAGAAATTGTCTGCACGGCGCTAACTGATTCATGTGCGTGCGACATTAATACTGACCTGTAGCGGTACCATGAATTTACAAGTATCGGTAACGTTAGGTTTTACCCGATACGTAAAGCAGGCCATCGTGCTCCCTGCAATATATTAGTGCAAGCGCGATAGTATGCATTATGTAGGTATCGAGTAAACCCTAACGTATCCTTTATTATCAAACCGCGATTAGAATGGGATTCGAAAGTACTGTTGACACAACAGCGTATAAGTCAATCTAGGATATATTCATTAGTTTTATTCGTGTATTCATAGTTTAAGTGCATGGACTTACAGACAATAGATTAATTATCACTCACTACATCTATATAATAAACAACTCTTTTCTTGGCAAATGTTGTTTCATTTGTTGTGTCAACAGTACCTTCGAATCCCTTTCTGATTGCGATTTGAAAATACTTTCTAACATTGGACCCACGGGCTAGCCATCATTACTTAAGTTACTAAAGCTTTTTATTAAGAGCGGCCGTACACCTGTAAGTTCTCACGTAAATCGTAGGAACGGAGCTATACTATGGAACGAGAGGTGCATATGACTATCTCATTCCTTAGTATAGCTCCGTCTCTACAAGTTACGTAAATACTCACAGGTGTACAGCCGCTCTTAGTAAGAGCGCTCGTACACCTGTAAGTTCTTACGCAAGTCTTAATACCTGTGAGTCTTTACGTAAGTTGTAGGGACGGAGCTATACTAAGTAATGTAGTAATTCACCCCTCATTCTTTAGTATTTTTTTTTCTTCTGTTAGGTAACACTATTTTATTATTTTAACGCAACTTAGAACATAGAGAAAAACTGTAAATGCTGCAAGAAATAAAAGGCTTTTTATTTTTTTTTATCTATTATTTTCTTTAGTATAGCTCCGTCCCTATAACCTATAACTTACAGGTGTACGAGCGCTCTTACTAAGAAAGGTGAGTCTTTATGTAAGTTGCAGGGACGGAGCTATACTAAAGGATGAGAGGTGAATATTACATCTCATTCCTTAGTGTAGCCTCGTCCCTATAACACGTAAGAAAGAACTTATAAGTGTAAGGCTGGCCTAAAGTAACTATTTATTAAGGTGACAAGTGACAGGATTGTTTTCTTATGAGCTGGAGGTTGAAAGAGGGTACAATTTCTGCTACGCCTAATAAAAATACTGCTCTCAGCAGCCATTTTCTGATAAAACTTCACCGCAAAGTTATTTCAAAACTTATTTCCTCCGACAAACAACATCACTGGATTTAATGAAAACTGGTTTAAAGAAAAGCTGCGGCCATTTGAATTGCATACTTTTTATGAATTTTAATTTTAAAAGCTTCATAGTTGCATACTAAGTAATACTAGATCCCGTTGTATGAAGCGTTTACATTGAGTGCGAGGTCAGACATAGGACAATTTTACTTGTGATTTGGCATTTCCTTAATACTCATTGAATATTTGGAACATCGAAAATGAACTAAATACTTTTTCTGAATTTATTTTATTTAAGCTTTATTGCACAATTATTGAAAAAAGTACAAATGGCGGACTTAATGCCGTATGACATTCTCTACCAGTCAACCATTGGGTCAAACAGAAACTTGTATTAGGTGCAGGATCGTCAACATTGAAAAGAAACAAGAAACACAAATCAACGTTTTTTGCAAGGTTTAAAATCGTTATAATTTAATAAACGACAGCTTACTGTAAAGTACAAGTGAACTTAGTTCGTTGAAATTGGGTGCTAACCTACCTACATGTCAAATAATATGAGTTTTCAAAGTATGAAACTAGTGACGAAAGGATTCTCTGAGAGTCGCCGAAAACTCATGCACGTGTCTGAAATGGCGCAGTTTCTGAAGACGTTGTCAAAGAAAGTGTCCTGGCTAAGTTTGAGGCGTAGATTACTACCTGCAAGATGCCATAGTAAATAAAGAAATGTGGGATATTCTGATGTAAGGGCTTCTATAATTACGCCGTGTGGTGACGGCAGTAAGAATACATTTTGTCACCACCCCAACTCCTCGTGTGGGTGTCGTAAGAGTCGACTAAGGGATTGAAGTGTCACTGACCATTATTTGATAAAAGATTCACGATGGGCAGCAGCGTCATCATAGTGGACACATTACTGCGATCGCCAATCCGCTTGCCCAGCGTGGTGATTATGGGCATTTTCCTCCTAATGCGTCTTATACGCATAGTTAATAGGAGAGGCCTACGTCAAGCAGTGGACTGTGATAGGCTGATGACGTGACGTAATACTCGTCACATTCGATACTTAGTATTATCAAATCGGAATCAGAAAGGTATTCGAAAGTACGGTTTGATCATAACCTACTTAGCGATAGAGTGAGATACATATATTAAGTATACCCTGTATACCTACATAACCTAAAGTATGTATAACCTTTGAATGTATTCGAATAGGTATTTCAAATTTCAGTATTTTTTCACACCCATCACAGTTTTTATCTTTATTTGACAAATGTAAATATGTAGAATACAGCCAATAAACACTTTGATGGACCAATCACAACCAACTTGACATCGCAGTACTTATATTTTATGCACAGTGTTCATGCAATGTCTCGAAGGAGGTAATCTATTGGAAGTTTATCGCTCTTTTGACTAGGGATCCGGTACACATTTGAGCTAAAGTTACTCGTACGCTAGAGGGCGAGATTATATCAGCTTGTCCACTTAAATGTTGCGCTGAATTTAAACTTTAAATTCGTCCAATTTATGTAATAAACTGGGATTTCACTTTGTTAGACTGACTTTGGCTTTTGATCCATCGCTCATTTTTATTTTCTATTTTTCTTTGGGTATAAGTTAAGATATGTGAACAAAAGAGGGTCGATATCTTGTGTACCGACTTTTAGCAGTGAAAAGATGAGCACAATTTTTTTTAATTTACAGCTTTTTTGACAGCAAGGTTGTTGGACAAAGTACAAAACACAATAATTAGAATGACTAACATTCGTAACACAATGAGGGTTTTCTGAAATAACGATCACCAGGGTGGCACAGAGGCGTCAGCGGCCCTTCCGCGAAAAACGAAATTCGTAAATTTCGAGGATCTGTCTCTGTCACTCTAATGACGCCTTCATTTGAATGACAGAGAAAAATCCTCGAAATTTACAAATTTCGATTTTCGCGGTAGTAGGCCAGGTCCAGAAACTTGTCTAAATTCTCAAAGCGCCTATAGTTTCACGTTTAAATGTTTTGTATGAGTTAATACTTAATGTGAAATTATATAAAAAATCAATATACCTTCCAGTTAGTTTTTCTTTGGGGCTAGATAATTGTGTTTCTTAGCGGGACCTTACGGCTAAGTGGCGCCAACTAATGGTATTCGTTTTCGAAAAAAACCTCATTGACACGATCATAATTTTGACATAAATAATAAATAAATATCTTGGGACATGTTACACAAATCAACCTAGCCCCACGGTAAGCTCAATTAAGGCTTGTGATGTGGGTACAAGCGACGATATATATGTATATAATAGATAGATACATATAGATACTTAAATACATAGACAGCCATGACCAAGGAACAAATAATTGTGATAAATAAATACACAAATAATGCCCTCGCCGGGATTCGAACCCGGAACCTCCAGCTTCTTAGGCAGGGCCACTGCCAACTAGGCTACGGAGGCTGACAAACACAACAAGTTTTCATTTGATTAAAGCCTTAACTATGTAATTTTTTTTGTATTTTTTTTTACACTATTACACAAGCTAAAATACTATGGATTGTCAGTGGAAGCTCTCCACCTTGTCTGTTCTTACTTAAATTTAAGAACCCAGAAAGTGGTTGTAAATGGAACTGAGTCTTGTGGCAAGACTGTAAAGCTTGGAGTACCTCAGGGTTCTATTCTGGGGCCTTTCCTCTTCCTGGTGTATATGTGTATAAATGACTTGCCGAACCTTGTAAAAGATAAATGTGACATAGTTCTGTTTGCTGATGATACATCGTTAATTTTCAAAGTTGACAGAAAACAAATTGACTACAGACAAGTCAATGAAACTTTGAAAGAGGTATCAGAGTGGTTCACAGCAAATAATTTACTTCTTAATGCGAAGAAGACCAAATGTGTAAGATTCTCGCTTCCAAATGTAAGAAAGTCTGAAACTATTATCACGTTAAATGGTGAGAAGCTAGACCTTGTTGATAATGCACTTTTTCTGGGCCTTACCTTGGACAGCAATCTGCAATGGGCTCCTCACATATCTACCCTGGCAAAAAGGCTGAGCTCTGCCGCGTATGCAGTTAGAAGAATCCGACAGTTCACTGACGTGGAGACAGCTCGCCTAGTTTACTTTAGTTACTTTCACAGTATTATGTCTTATGGCATACTGGTTTGGGGCAAAGCAGCAGATTTGGACACCATCTTCATTCTTCAGAAGAGAGCTATTCGATCGATTTACAATATGAGCTCTCGCGACTCACTGAGAGAACGATTTAAGGAAATAGATATTCTCACAGTAGCTTCACAATACATACTGGATGTGATAATGTACACACATAAGAATATTAAATCCTTTAAAAAGCTTTCTGACATTCACAGCCGCAACACACGGAACAAGCATAAGTTATTGGTTACCAAGTTTCGTCTACAGAAAGTAAAAAAGTCGTTTGTTGGAAACTGTGTTACCTTTTTCAACAAAGTACCCTTAGAGGCATGGGAACTGCCCTATAATTCATTCAAAATGTACATCAAAAATGGTCTTCTCAAAAAGGGTTATTATAAAGTTGACGATTACTTGAATGACGAGGAACCATGGCCGTGTCTTCAGTCTCAAGAGCTGTCTTAGATTTACATGACATTGACTTGAATACATATTAGTTATGTATTTTGTAGACTTAGTTTATAAGACTGTTAGCTTAACAGCCTCTTTATTATTATTATTATTTTTTTTTTGACGTTTGGAGAGCCTTTACACCTCCAAAATTATTAATTTTATTTATTATTCTTAGCATTTAATTTCTTTGACCGTGGAGACCTTTTACATCTCCACACTTAATATTTATTTCACCATGGAGCCCATTTATCTCCTTATACCTATAGCAAAATTTTGACTTATTGGATACATAATAATTATGTATTCTGTAGCACTAGTTCACAAGACTTTTAGTTTAACTGTCTTCTGACATGAAACATTTGTTTCATATACCTTTTTATTTACTTTTTATTGACATTTGGAGATTCTTTACACCTCCAAATCATTATTATTATTATTTATTAACTGACATTGGGGACACTTTACATCTCCAAAATTATGTATTATTGACATTAGAGAATAAACATCTCTAGTTTAATTTAATATTAGAGTTTATTTTACTGTGATGTCATATTTAAATAGGTATTGGCTGTTGTCTTTTAAATAATAAGAATAGTTGCTTTGTGATTGTCACTAAATTGTCACTAAATTGTTAATTTTCTATTTTATTATTATTGTTAAAATCATGACGATTAGAGACCTTTTACATCTCTAAATCTTAATATCTCTTTATTCTGACAACTAGAGGACCTTTACATCTCTAGTAGTATTAGATATAGATACTTAATAATGTTGCGAACTTGTACAATAATAATTATTTTTGTTTAATATTATGGTCCTTTATTTATTTCTGTCTTTATAAAAATGTCTATAATAATCATTTTTTTTTTTTTATGTAATACATTCTTTAATGCATGTTATTTTAATAAGATGTATTATTATACTGTTTTGAAAAAATAAGTCGACCTGAGTTTCTTACTGGTTCTTCTCAGGAACGGCGTAGGGTTTGAACCAGTAGTAGATTTTTTTCTCTCATGTCAGACGATTCGAAAGTGCTTATTAATAAGCTTACTTGAATAAAGAATAGTTTGACTTTGACTTTGACTTTGACTTTGACTTTGACTTTGACTGTATCTCATTTAGTAGATCATGGTATGGCATGTCCAAGTATCATTCACCTCAGAGAGGTATAAGTACTATTGCTAAGATTACACGGCCAATGCCCTACGAGCCGCCATCTTGATTAGGACGTAATATGTCAAAGCATACTCTCCCTTAAGAGGACTGAGGACGCGACCGCATTTTCAGATCCTTACAATGAATGGATGAATGAATGAATGAATAAATAAATAAATAAATACAATGAGCTGGTAGCGTGAGCTACTTGTATCGACCTCGGTACATTCTGTCATCTTCATCATTATCATCATCATCACCATAATCCTGTACATATACAAGTGGTATGAACGTTAATATTTTTAGAGCGACCCGCTCATGGTACAATCGACGTCAAAGATATCATGACGGTTTGGGTGCTAAAATATATTTACACGACCTTAATGTCAAGGCAATAAAGTCGTGTAAATATACATATTCTTGGAACCTATATCGTAACGATATCTTTGACGTCGGCTGTACAAACTTAATATTTATTCGTTATGTACGTGTAATATACTGCACAGTCGTTGATAATATTATTAAAATACTTGATTATATATTGTACATTACATATAATTATAAAAGTGATCATGATGAACGAAAATGGTCTCGTGGCTTTACGTTCTAATCCGTCATTCTCATACATTTATTCAATATCGCTTATCTTATATGACTTCAAATAAATGGCGTATGGATAGGCTAGATATATATATATAGGCCTTTACCATACATTATTATAGTCACGTGACTTATCGCTTATCGTATACGATTGCAGATATTTGCTAGGCATGTAGGGGTCAAGCACCCAGGAGGAAACACAATCGACCGCGGATCGATTGCTTTGATTTTTGCGATAGACTCTATGTCTATGTAAAACAAGAGTGATGACATGTAACAAAAGCTACATGAAGCAAGTGAGTGGATAAGAAAATCACCCAGCCAGTTGACTCTTAATAGAAAGGCATTTCAGGCTCGAAGGTAAGCTACTTCCCGGAAGGTAAACGACAGATAAATTACGTACTTAGTTACATCGAAATGCTTCTTAGTTTGTCGAAAGCCAATTCCTTTGTCTGCTTAAGTACTTGTATCCACGTGGGAAGAAAGCCGGTAGCTAAGGGTCTGTAGATTAGTTAGTAAGTAAGTGACTGCCTACTAAGCATGTTATTTTCGAGTGCGATGGGAGAAATGACAAAATCTGGTACTTACTAAGAGATTGAGACATGTATGTAGACACATTCATACATGTCTCAAGAAGATGTTTAGATGCAGGTACTAAAAGATACTAGAAAGGATTTTTGGGTCAAACGCAAACCCATGTTCGGAGTCTTTCCGGTGGACAATCTAAAAGTTAAGGCCTACAAAGCTGGATTTTCGTATGAAAGCCTTATCTACATTGAGACGTACTCCTTGTTCATTGCGTTGTATGATAAAAATAATTACTACCTGTCCACAGGCTGTTATAACTATCGACCACAGGAAAGAAAAAATGCGTGTTCAGTTGAACTGTAGAGCCCCTCTTTCCTGTGGCCAATAGTAAGCAACTGGTAGGAGTTTAGTCGTGATTTTTATCATACAATTCAATAGGAAAGGAGTGCCTTTAAATGACAATAAGGGTTTAATAAGAAAATTAACTCTCATAGCCCTTAACTTTTAAAATGTCCACCGGAAAGACTCATAATATGATTTTGAGTTTGACCCTTTTGACTGAGTTCAACAAAAATGAGACAGTTCTCAATTCGACAATTTTTTTTTGTATCACCTCTATACGTCGCGTTGGCACCAAATCGGGATCTGATGATGGCATGTTGGAGAAATCGTTTTTTTTTTAATCTGGAGATTGTGCCATATTTAGTGGAGTTTGAATGGAGTAAAAAAGATTAGACTGTTTTATTTTAAACTGTTTAAGCAAATTCGTCGGTTGACAAGCAAAACTCACTAAGTAACAAATACCTACTTCAAATAAAGCTCGTATCTCCGTTCTGATTTAATACTGACATAAGAGGTTGCTAAGAGTAGTGCCAGTTTTTACAGTGAGTTTTGCTTGTCAGCCGACGGTATAATCCTAAACTTTTCCTCTCATTTGCTCAAAGGTTAACTGGAAGAGATTCCTTACAAGGATAAGTTCGTCTTTGTACGTTGCTTTAATTTTGTTACAATTGTGATTTGTGTGCGTGTACAATAAAGTTTAGTGTATACTTACTTACTTAAAGTTAAATAAGGGTATCGTGTTTTTAGTTTTTATACCTAACTGTCTTCCCATTACCATGATATTTTATCGGCATATTATTAACCCTTTAAAGGGCAAGATTTTTTTTGGGCAATCTTCTTGATTTTTATTTATATAGTAGTTAAACATTAGATTAAGAAACTAATTTCTTAAAATTCCTGGAAAACATCGGAAAAGCGAGAAAATTGGCTGTCAACCATATGACCGTTGATCATTTCGTGTTACCACTGGGGTGGTCATCCATTTGACCAGTGCTCATGCAGTGCAATACAATGTGGTCAATATACACGGTGCTCGTGAGCATTCCGAAAGATTTTAATGCTGGATTCCTGACCACATTTAGAGTCTTTAATGTTATATAAAATTTCCTGGATTCGGCTTGGTTTCAGAGATAATCAACCTTTTTTCGAAATAAGTTTTTCGACGTAACTCGTCATTTAACCCATTCAGGGCCAAGGACTCAGCGTATGGGTCATGACTCAACGCTTCCGCATGGCCCGTGACTCGCATGCGAGTCATCAGTACATTCTAAATAAAATAAAAACTAAACTTATATTGACACAATTATGTTTGTGTGATTGAATCTAACAACCACTTTCACAAATTGCGTTTAGTCATAAAATGATGAGCACGATTTTTTAAATGAAAATGGGGTCTTGAATATTCAAGTTTGATTTACTGTAAGTATAATATAGTAAAAATAACGAAATTGTAGATGCATACGTTTTGTAAGCACACAGACATATTCACATTTCAAAAATATGAAAAATATATTTTTATAGAAAGTTATGAGTATGGCTCAGGGTATGGGTCACCGTGGCCTGGCGCTGTCTGTAAAAACTACGAGTGTTTACGTGACAGACTCAAATAAGCTTTATTGGCCGGTCTTAAAGCTTGTTTCACGTTGAAGTCGTTTGGTATTGTAACATTTTTCAACCGATGACCTTATGGATGGTGGCAAGCAATATTTGTATTGGCCAAACTTTGCACGATTATATCTAATTTTCTTTTAAGGGTATGGCAACCAGGTTTCTCCGCTGTAGTTTTATACACTTACGTAACATAAAATGGTGTGGTCATTGTAGTGTATAGAATAGGTACATAATTAGGTAACTACTAACAGTGGTTTTTAGAAAATATTACAATATGTATGTTGTACGAGTACATATGTAGTGCAAAATCCTTTCCCATCGTATTTTCACGGAAACGTCCAAACGTGTCATGCTTTTTGGCGAGGTTGTATATCAACTTTGACATCTACTATCTGAACGATAATTATATTATATATTAGTGTGACAAAAACATGTTGTTTGCTAAACAAGACTTCAAAGGTAATGGCCGTCCGAGCGCCCTCCTAAGTAATAAACAATAAATGCAACCGAGCAGCGGTGTTATCTTGCATATGCACGTTGCAGTAGTTTTCTCAGAAGTCAATGACGTGACGTATTTCAACCCATCCCTCCTATTAAAAATGTTGAAGTAATATGGGAAATATAATTTAGTCACGATTTATTCGTTGGCGACTTTACCTCTCCTCCTGTGCTGTGTTTAGTGATTGCAATTTTTAAGACGTTGGCTTTGTATTACCGGAATTTAAAATCGATTTTTGAAAGTAATAAACGAATAGGACGCCGTCTACAAAGTAGCCTCCATTCATTGTTTTTGACTGCGTAAACAAATTTAGTGATTTTATAAACATACATCGTTATCGCGGGAGCAAATATAAATTTGTCAAAGAAGTAGTAAACAGAATCCATTTAGTAAAAAACGGAGTTTTCTGCCTACACATTATAAGCAAATAAGTACTAATCAAGTCCATTTATATTAAATAAAATTAATTATTCATTTTAATGTCGTAGGTATAAACGTTTACTATACGAATGTCATTTCTGTTTTGACTGTTTTTCAAATCATATTTGCTCCCGCGATAACGATATATGTTTATAGAACAGTTGAGATGGCATGTTTTTGACACAATGATATTTTTTCTTATCTCTGCTACTTGCACGGCCTCTACAATAATTGTTTCTAAGAATTTAAACAAAGGTCACCGCAAACCTTTATATCTTTGCACATGCAGTGCTTATCAGCAAACGGGTGTGACCAGGTCATAAGTACATATACATAATATTTTCTTCGGTTACCGCGAGGATTACACATGAAATAAAACTATGAAAACGGATAAACTCGCGTATATTAACTAATTTTAACTTCATTCCGACGTTTCGAACACTTTACAGGGTTCGTAGTCTGCGGATGATGGTGGTGTTCGAAACGTCGGAATAAATTTAAAATTAGTTTATTTTGAATTAATAATGTAGGAAATAGAATAGAATTTCTTTTGTTTAAGGAGACCTTTTAATAGGCCTCTGGGTGGCAGGAGGTTAATATACGCGAGTTTATCCGTTTTCATAGTTTTATTTTACATATACATACTTCAATAAATATGTGATTTATATTTCTGATAAGAGGAATAAAACTTTTACAGTGTAAACTTTTAAGACAAAGTAATAGTGAAGCAAGTACCTTCTACTTTGTCGTCAAAAAGTAAGCACTGCACGTGCAAAGATATAAGGGATTGCCGCGACCTTTGTTTAAATTCTTAGAAACAATTATTATAGAGGCCGTGCAAGTAGCAGAGATAAGAAAAAAATTTCATTGTGTGTCAAAAACATGCCATCTCAACTGTTTTATAAACATATATCGTTATCGCGGGAGCAAATATGATTAGACAGTTCTAAAAGATTATGAAAAACAGTCAAAACAGAAATGACATTCGTATAGTAACCGTTTATACCTACGACTTTAAAATGAATAATTAGTTTTATTGAATATAAATGGACTTGATTAGTACTTACTTAAAAAGATTGGCATCTAAGTGGGCTATTTTATTGAAAGTTCTCCCTAAAGATTTCTATAAATATATTTTTTGTAAGATTTCCACTCATAACCTCGGTCTCTTTTGATCATAGTAAAAGAAAAAAAGTGTCGAGATATTTTTATACATTTGGTATGTCGGTAAAGGAATGAAAGGATCGAAAAATGTATGGAAAATTTCAAAATCGGTTCACGATTCTCGGAGATATCGATGAACATACATACACAAAAAACGTTTGAATTGGGAATGTCCTCCTTTTTTGAAATCGTTGAAAAATTGCCCAGGCACCCAGTCAGTCACTTCAGAAATTTGTCCATGATTTTTTTGTAACCAACCACAACTAAATAGAAATAGTGATTTTTAAAATATCTCGAAGGTAAATAGCAAAATAGTTACTCGCGGATCAGAACTATTTTGCAGGAAGTGAAATGTTAGTTTTCATAAGACCTTATTATGAGGTGATTATGTTGATTTCAGGATTTTATTTACTAACAGTGTAAAGGAAGATTAATTATCCTTATGCAGAATAAACTTCGTGCTAGCTATGATGAATTTATCTTATAATGTGTAGGCAGAAAACTCCGTTTTTTACTAAATGGACATTCTGTTTACTACTTCTTTGACAAATTTATATTTGCTCCCGCGATAACGATATATGTTTATAAAATCACTGAATTTGTTTACGCAAGTCAAAAACAATGAATGGCGGCGACTATGTAGACGGCGTCCTATTCATTTATTACTTTCAAAAATCGGAAGATCTACAAAGGTGAAAACTGATAACATTTATAGTGATACAAGTTGTGGTTTAAAAAAATGGTTACTTAAAATGTTGCATAGCATTGTCCCGCTGGCCGGTTTCAAAGCGGCAGTTTATTAAGCGTACGCGCCAGGCCCGTGACCCATACGCTGAGTCGTGTGTTTTAGCAAAAATCGCGTTGTATGGTGGCCCGGCGGGATGTGTTCGTGCGTTGGAGCGTGGCCATGAATGGGCTTCTTTATGATTACAATGCCACCACAATGTGTTCTAATATTACCACGCCTTTTGCCTGACAATCAAAAAATACAAATAGACGAAATGACCTGTATCTAAAAAAACAATTGAAATAAATAATTTAAACAAATTGTTGTTATGATAAAAAGTACTGGAAATGTTAAGAAGTATTCAAAAAGACTAAAAAAAAGAAAAAAAAATTGTTTTGGTGGAATTGACTTTTGGTCTCATAATATTTTATGTTTATTTTGATGCCTAGAATGCACAGTTAAAATCTTTCGCAATGCTCGCGAGCACCGTGTATTGACCACTGCTCATTTACCTAGAAGTTATTCAAAATATACAATTAAACATCTTTTAAGAAATAATATTATTTTTTTAAATAATTAACATTTAGACTCACAATTTAACATTGAACATATAAAACATACAAAAAAATAAAGCAACACGTTAATGTTTCTCATGGTAGAAACTGGCGAGTGAAAAGTTGACCTGAACTATGAAATGATAAGGTTATATTATAAATTATCTTTACTGATTGCAATTGATCAAAAGTAATGATTGTAAATAAAACTACATTATTCCTGTCTTTGATATAAATTACTTACAACAAAGTATACCTATTAAGTTTTAACATAAAAATACACGATGCGAACGTAAGAGGGACAAATACGAACTAATTTTTTTTTCCCGGCAGGTTCAGTTCAAAGTCCGATTATTCTTGTAAAAATGAATGCGTTTTCATAAAACTGCACAAATATGGCTCAATTACAGATATTCTCATGTTAAAACCTTACGTTTTTTACATTTTATTAATTTTTTAACGAGAAAACCGCCAATAAATTATGACATACCTGTCAGCTGTCAACTTTTTTTTCTCTAATAGGGCAGTGGTCGCTTTATTTTGTCTATGGTTCACGCGGTCGCATTAGAGACCTTTGCCCATTCACGGTTTACACAAATAATCAAAAAATACGTTAAAGACATAACACATTTTTAAGTTTGAGCCTCCCAAATACAGGTAGGTATCCAAGTGGTCACTTTTGCGACCAAGATCGCCATTTGCCCTATAAAGGGTTAAAACGAGATAATATTGGACAAACATACATACCTACATAGAAACCTTATGATGAACTATGAATCTTTATTTTACAATCTAAGATCACGTTTAGTGCGATTAGAACGCGGGCGATGCCGGAGAAGAAACTTGTACAAGAAATTATATTACTTGAGTGAGTTTAATTCAAATTAAGGTTGTCTGAAAGCGGAAGTGCACAGCGTAGGTACATAATTGGAATAATAATTTAACTTTGTTAATGTTTGCAGCTATGCTAATATGCGTAACAAGCTAAGCCAACGGAATTAGACGTACGTGTACAAAGCCAGCTGTACTCGTAGGTATATCACTGGAGAAAAAAACATGTTTTGGTATAAAGTAAAAAAAAATATCAGCTATAGTCTTTTGTTTTAGGTATAAATGTTAACAGCATTTCCTCCCGGTGATCTTCATAATTTCGTAACGTACATAGACTGCATAGTCGTCTGTCTCAGTCAGTGCGTTCATAGTCTGTCCATCCGTAATATCATCATCATCATCATCATCATCATCATCATATCAGCCGAAAGACGTCCACTGCTGAACATAGGCCTCCCCCAAAGACTGCCACAATGACCGATCCTGCGCCACCCGCATCCAGTGGAGTCCTGCGACCTTCACCAGGTCATCAGTCCACCTTGTGGGGGGCCTACCCACGCTACGCCTACCGGCACGTGGCTGCCACTCAAGAACCTTCCCGCCCCAACGGCCATCGGTTCTACGCGCAATGTGCGCCGCCCACTGCCACTTCAGTTTAGCGATTCGGAGAGCTATTTCGGTTACTTTGGTTCTGCTGCGGATGGTCTAATTTTTAATCCGGTCACGCAGAGAGACTCCTAGCATAGCCCTCTCCATTGCCCTTTGGGTGACTTTGAGCCTTCTTATGAGGCCCATTGTAAGCGGCCACGTTTCAGTACCGTATGTCATCACTGGCAACACACACTGATCAAAGACTTTCGTCTTCAAACACTGCGGAATATTGGATGAAAATATGTGTCGTAGCTTCCCGAACGCTGCCCAACCGAGTCGGGTTCGACGATTGACCTCTTTCTCGAAGTTGCCGTATCCGTAATATAGGAGACGCTAAATGCAGGTCACTTCCAATCGGTATATGTGAGGTCCAAAAGGAACGCCTATATTCAGCAGTGGACGTTTTATGGCTGAAATGATAATATGAACCAAAATATACCCTTTGGTTAAATGTATTACCCCTGTTTTAGGAATCACTCGGTATATATACCCTATTTAATAACATGACACATAAACCAGCATACACGGTTTAATAATTTTCATTATTTCCCTCGAATTTAAACTTTTGTCAACTGATTAGGGCATTGCATAAATAAGTTACGCTGGGCTTGTTAAAGTTATTAGGTAAAACTTATTGAAATCAGGACAGGTAGTTTCTTAGTTGACTTCTTAGGACTTAGCTTACTCGTAAATAGTACCTAACTGCTTACTTAGGTTAGGTATACATGATTTCGTACAATACATTAATGAATTTACTTATCCATCTGGGTATCCATATTTTCTTGATTTAGTTTTGAGAAATTACTCGTTATTCTCACTCAGAAACACAACATACATATTTCCATTTTCGCTGAGAGAAAAATTATTCCCAATATTTATATCCATTTGGTCATACTAATCAAATATTAATACTACTCGTAATGGCGTAACAAAACAGACACAAAACATAAATTTTATTTTATGATAGTTTTACTAGCACAAAAAAAACACGCTATGGGCAGATTTAAATCGAAAATCTCTAGTCAGACTACGATAGTAATTTTCCTAAAATATCCCTAAGATCAGTGCGGCTAAGTCCGGCATATTTTGTCTTGAAGGAAAGTCGGTCATAATATGCGTCTTGTACGGTTCAGTTAGGGTCGGAAATCAGTTGGTAGACGGACTTTCCACGGTCTTACCCGTAATTGACCTTATACATTTTGGTTAATCGGACGAGACGAGTTTTTTTTCTATTGTTACCTCACTAGTTCTTACCATAGTTCGAATATTTAATAAAATTGAAGACATTAGGATCATTCTCTCCCTCGTGGTAAATGAGAACATCTTCGCTGTAAATGTTGGACTGCTTGAACGCCGTTTCCACCACAGGCCGATCAAAAGGATACAACATCGGCTTCAGATCCGGTACTAGCGACTTATACTCTGCCAATTCTACAGGAAGAGGAGTGTAGGGGTATACGACTATGTAGATTTGAAAGGGCACACCACCCTTACTACCTTTAGGCAGCATCATTCTTTCAGGTAGACATAAGCGTTTCTCAGACATATCCAAAGGAACCTTTCCTTGCTTCAGCAGCTCGAGGAGTTCAGCTACAGAAACAGAATCCTGCTGAAATAAAGAGAAATCTCGAGAGCTGCGTTCAATATTATTGTCTCCAGGATTAAGCTTTTGAATGAACCAGTCCAGTTCCAATAAGTTCATCCATTTGCCTCCTATTCCAGGTTTTCCGTCTGAATCGTATTTGGGACCTAAAAAGATCTTGACCACGGCACTCGTAGTGAGCTGAGAATTGATGTTGACATTCACATTGAAGTCCTTATGGTTGAGACGAGGTTTCCGAGCTATATATATCGTTTTGTTCTCTAACTTGAATTCTTCGGCGCTATAGAAAATGGCATTAGATACGTCGTAGTCATAGAGTTCGTAAAAGGTGACCAGTCTGTCAATCTTGACGTTGCTGATCTTGATTCCATCGAAACGAAGCTGACTGGAACTGTAGGGCTCCAAGTTCCTTTTCTTCCATTGGACGATAAAATTCAAGATACGCGCGTAGAACAGGTAGAACATGGGGTCTCCTAGACAGGACTGGATTTTTTCCAAAGCGCTGGGAATCACCGTGTACCTACAAAAACAAGTTCATTCATTATTTGTTTAGTGTTAACTACTCATTCATCACCTAAAATTGTAACATTTAAAGTAGATGAGGCACCCCAGTTATAATCTTAAGCAGTCTTAATATTCATATTTCTACTTTTATTATGTTAGCCGCGTGGTGGGGGCAGTAAGAATATATTTATCACCACCCCAACTCCTCCCGTGGATGTAGGTAGTACGACGTCGACTAAAGGTTTCAAATCTTACTAACCATTAGTTAATTGAACATTGATGATAGGCAGCAGCATCATCATAGTGGATATACTAGTGCGCTCGCCAATACGCTTGCCGATTATAGCATATACTTCCTAATGCGTTAATACGCATAGTTAATAAAAGAGGCCTACGTCTAGAAGGCCTGATAATGATGTAATATTATAGGCTGATAAAATGAAGTGAAAGGGTGTCATTTACATTTACCAAATTTCTTTGAATGGGTATTTTTTGTAGCTTAGTCATCTTGAATATATTTTTTTAATTAATACTTAAAAGGAATACTGCTTACTTTTTAAAAGGAACGGATGTCAGTGAAGATCTGCCTGTAACGACATTAGGAGGGCTACCACCATGCTCTCTTAATGTGATTGAGTTTAAATTCGGCTCGTCAGTTTTTGAGAGTTATTCTGCTGACATTAACATATCGCGATTCAGCGTAAGTCCTAAACTGAGTTCCATTAGTAGATCATGGTAGCCTCCCAGTACACTACAACAAATTTTCTTATAGTATGAAAACTGATCGCAGATAAACAAGGGAAAAAAACTTATCAACTTACTTGTCTACCGGCGCAGGAGTGCCGGCGAGGAGATGAAGACCGGTGAGCTCGTACGAACGGTTCTGGTTTTTGAGAGCGTTCCCGGAGAGGTCAAAACCGTTAAACCAGTATTTAATAACGTAGTTAAAGGCCTTTGGATCACGAAGATTGACTGATAGGTTGAGCTGAAATGTATTAGACAATTTTGAAATATATTTTTCCTAATAGTTTGAGCTATTAAGTAAATATTATGATATCAATTTCTAATATAAATATTAGATGTCATATTATATCAACGAAAAAACACCGAAGTACACCAACACCAGAGGTACTTAAAAATACAATAAAAAAAAACTGCTTGAGTTGTTCCTTGTTCCACAAAAAACTTGAAATTACTAAATGATAATTTAGTCACTTTTTGCAGCGTTCTAACAATTTATTGCTGTATTACTGTTAGAAGTTTTTTACGCCGTTCATGTTTCTGTAAGCATATTTGCGCGTCATCTACCTACTCGTAGTCGTATTAATTTACATCTGGATAGGTACATCTGACAAATGCGTGACGATTTTCATGTTTGCGCGTGCGTCACAGTTACCTTTCTCTCATTAAAACCATCTTATGAAAAAAATAACATCTTACTTAACATGAAACTTGGTAAAAACAAACAGGCAAGCGTTTTATGAAATGTATGCAAACGATGCAATACTTAGCAGATTGCGAGATATATTTCGAATGCCAATAAGCCTATATAGGTGGTAGGTATTATACTAACCAACTTCAATTGACCCAGCGTCAAGTATAATTGGAATGATTTCTCATAATTGTCGAGAAATTGAATGCTTTTCAGATTTTCGGGTTTATTGACTTGATAGTATTCGTTTCTTGTGAAGAACGGGTAGTAGGAAGACAAGTCGCTATAGTGGCCAATCTTGATAAGCTGGAACCATGAGAACTCAGGGATCCCACCCAGCCCACTGGCAACCCGGCTCAGGCAGTGTCTGTTGATGAGCTGCTGGTAACCAAAATGGAGCAAATCTCCCAGGATATTCTGCTCATCCTCTTGTAAGTTTCTCGGCTGAAAACTACTCAGTTGTGGAAGACTGATATCGACAATTTGTGTGCTTGGGATTGCGCTTAAGAAAACCGACGGGTATAAACGGTGTAGCTGTATCAAATAGTTGTTAATATCGCTAGGGGTAATATCGCTTTTAACAGCAGAGGTTTCGAATTCTCCTAAAGTAGGAAGACTGGTGTAATTTGAGTGGAGGATGATTTTCAAGTTTTCGTAAAAGATGCCCTCTTGCGCGGCGTTTGTAGCATCAATTATACCATTTTGCATTTTAATATGGTAGGCCTTTAGTAACGTTTTAGTGCTCACGTAATCCTGAGGGATTAGCTCGTTTATATCAAGGAGCGCCGGCCTATCTGGGACCTGGTAGAGAACGAGATAAAGAACGTAGATAAATTCGTCCTTATTGAAGTGGATCCGAGCAAAAACTGCTGTCTTATAAAATGTATCGAAGTCCTTAGAGGACGAAAGTATATTATAGAGAGCAATGGCTTCCTCTCGAAGATCGTCATATACCATGGAGAATGTTTCATCTTTTGGCGTCAAGCCCTTCTTGTAAATCTGCAAGAATGCGTTGACAGCCTCTATGTCCTGAAAAAGACAAATTCAACAATGAAGTCAAAAATCAAACGAACAATTATTAGTTATTATGATTGAAATTATAGGTAAATATTATGTAAACAAAGTAAATAATGTGTATTACGTGGATTAAATGAAAAGATATTCCTCAACAGATTTTGAACAAGATCTAGGCATTGAATTTACAGTTAATATGCAGAAAAATAGTGATATCTGAACCAACGATAAAATATCAAAATAGGATTAGAAATCAAATTCCAATAATTTGAAAGTACTTAAAGTATTTATTTTTATTCTGTTAAGCTGCTACTACCCTTTACTGGCCTTAGCGTCTATTTCAGACGATTTCAGGTGTAAATGTCCTGAATACATCGCTTTCCGTGGCTAACTAGACCTAATAATATATGCAAGGCGGCAAAGTTTGCCACAAGACTGATGGAAAGTTCGTGACTGATGGTAATATAGCCCCAAGCACTTATATCCTTTAAAAACTCTCGTGCTATACAGGGTGTAAGTCTAATACAGGCGAAGCTCTTAAGGGGTGTTAGTTTACGACATAATAAGTATATTCAAATAACTTTTACTTAAAATCAGAGCAACAAAATTTTCCATAAAAAATAATTCGGCGCGCAATGTAAAGCAACATACGCGAGTTAAGCACTCGTTGACAGCTGATTTCAAAAGCAGATGACATAACTGCCATATCAACAATAACAAATGTTCGTACCTACCTACATTGCTGCTCCGATATTCTTAAAAAAAATCTGTGGGGTCTAAATTAAGAGTAACTTTAAAAAAACCTTGTAATCCATGATTACACTAATGAATCCCATGCCTGGTTCAATTGATCGCCCGTATTAGATTTACACACTGTATACCTGCTAGAACAACTTTATTATATTCAGGAAACATTATCAGAGATTTTTATATCATTACTTACAGTATAGTTGTTGATGTTAGCTTCAACGTCGTATTCCAAACCTGTTTTCCACCAGTCTTCGTCCGGCCTGTCCTGTTGTATGTTCTCCAAAAGGACGAGGATTTTTCGTTGACGCTCGATGTATTCAGCATCAACTATTCAGAGATTTAAATTGATTTATATGTTGGGTAAGTCGATAATCGTCTTTTAGTATAAAAGACCGTGTGGCAGTAAGAATACATTTGTCCCCACCCCAACTCCTCCTGCGGGTGTCGTAAGAGTCAGTCGACTAAGGGATTGAAATGTCACTGACCATTTTTTTTGATAACGATTGATGATGGGCAGCAGCGTCATCATAGTAGACACACATTACTGCGATCGCCAATCCGCTTGCCCTGCGTGGCGATTATGGGCATTTACCTCCTAATGCGTCTATATGCATATTTAATAGGAGAGGCCTACGTCCAGCAGTGGACTATCATAGGCTGATGATGGGATGATAGTGTAAAAGTGTTACAGCTTGAAGTTTATGGTCGCCGTTAGATTATGTTGTTTGTGTGTGGTTATTCCACGATATTTTTTATTTTATATCCACAGCTTATATCCAAAACGTAGACCAAATTGTAGAAACTCTAGGCTTACGTTTACGTTTTACGTAGTTTGTGACGTAATTATAAAGACCGAAGAGCTATCGACTTCCTCATACAACGCATCAGTACTGCGATACAGCGAGGAAATGCCGCCAGCATCTTCGGTACAATGCCACAAGGGCCAATCTTAGATATGCGTCAGGAGATTTAATTTATTTATATCAATTGTACAGTTTTGAGAATAAAAAACGGTAATGAAAAAATAGCTTATATGCTATAAATTAAATAAATAAATCAGCACGCTTAACACATGATTAGTGCGACCGTATGTCGCCGCGAGATCGATTGCCCGTATACCTAATTTATAGTATAAGTATATTAATAAAAGAGTAAGCAACAAAGAGTAAAAGTATAACTATATTAATAAAAGAGAGACGGATATCTCGCGGCGACATATTATCGCATCAATCATGTGCTAAGCCTACAGGCAAGTAAGCTTGTGATAAAACTGTAGCATTTTTAAGTGTGTGTGATTTTTTTTTTAATCCTCTTACCAGGCTTAAGCTTCACATCGCGGGCGATGACCATGGCCACAAGGGTTAGCACCAGAACAGCCTTCATCACAACGGGCGAATTGTTTTCCGATATTTATCAATTCGACTGCAATACTTGTACAAGTTAGCGTTTCAATGACATCGGTTGAATTACTGCGCCGAGCAACGACTGTGCGTAATTTTATAGTCAGCCTTATTAATAAAGAGCAACACTAGTCGTTCCTCGCAACTCTTTCTGCGTAATAAAAAAAATAACTAAAGGTGCAATCAGACCAAACGAGCATTCGCTAATTCTATCCCCCACTCTACGAAATCAACGAATCACATTTTGTGTAAGGATCAAATTTCGTAGAGTAGGTTAGAATAACGAATGCTCGTTTGGTCTGAATGCATCTTACCGCGAGATAAAAATACATCATCATCATAATAGCCGAAAGACGTCCACTGCTGAACACAGGCCTACCCCAAAGATTGCCACAATGAGCGGTCCTGCGCCACCCGCATCCAGCGGACTCGTGCGACTTTCACCAGGTCATACACAGTACGTAAATAAGTAATTGTGGTAATAAGTAATTATGTGAATATTATCGTAAATAGCCGCCCTTAGCGGCGTGGTGACGTCAGTAGGAATATGTTTGTCACCACCCCAAAACTCTTCTCATGGGTGTCGTAAGAGACGACTAAGGTATTAAAATATCAGTGACCATTTGATGACGGGCAGCAGGATCATCATAATAGGCACATTACTGTGGCAATTGACAATGTTTCAAAAATTTTGATGTCCATCGAAAACCATTTCGAGATAATAATATACGCATGTAGATCACAAAAATATATTTTTTAATTTTTTTGTCGCAATATTTTTGTTAAAAATCTTAAAAATAGTTAGGGGAAGTGACGTCACATAGCTGATTCAAAGCTGCCACTATAACAAAAAAAATCTTGTGGTTGGAATGTCACTGGTGTTTGGCAGTGACATTTGACACTTGTTACCGTTTTTCGTCGTTTTCTTACGTGTATGAAACATCACTTGTGACGTCATTTAGCTGATTTATGACGTTTGTAACTTACGCTCTTTCTGCTCGAAGTAGTAATAAAAAGGGATTTTCGCACTAAAATAGCAATTTTTTTGAAAAATAAAAAAATACGTGTATCTTTTTATATTGAGTTCTTTCAAAACAGACAATAAAAACTAGGACTAAAAAATATGAAATGTTGTCAATTGCCAACTCGCTTGTGGCCATTCTGGGGTCGATTGCAAAGAAATCTACATAGTACTTCATCAAAACAAAAATCACGATAGCGCCAATCGTGTTACGAAAGTTAATGATACAAACTGTCCAACAACTTACGGCATTATAAAAAGATGGCAAATAAAACAATTTATTGAAAAAAATACACAATTATAATAAACACAAAACCAAAATCACAAAATACTATAATACTAATCTGAACTTAACTAAAGAAACTTAAAGCTAAACCAATTTCAAATGACGATGATGGCAAATTAAAAAAATGTAAGCGTGTTTTGTTGATCGCTCACAGAAAATTTGAATTTGTTGCCCTTTTTCACTCTCAAAAGTTGATACATTTTTCTTCGTTACTCAAGAACTATGACATTAAATTTTAATTTCATTAAAGGCTTATAAAATGAGCAATTCATTTTTTGCAATCGACCAAATGCATCCATACGCAGAAGTAACAGCTTAAGTTTATTGTCCATCAGTCGACTGTAATTAGCTGATGAAGTGTATTGTAAATATTCTGATGAGAAAAACGAGATATTTGACCTCTTAGATTAAATATAATAATTTATTTGGAACTGAGTTAATTATGAGTAAAAAGAAACGCTGTTAAAATTGTTAGGTTGCAATATTGTGTTTACATATTCGTTTTTTTATGTTAACATTTTGCTATTGTTTCAATGTTTGCCCAGATGATCTACAGTCAAAGACAAAATAAGGTGTATACAAAAACGTAAAAAAATATGTCCCAGTGCACTCTAATTCTGTGTAATAAGAACGTCGTAACATATTGGTGAGTGGATTATTTCGATACTTATTTTTGCACTTGACTGTACAAATAACCATGTAATGAATTGTCACGCCATCCAGCATTAATTCAAATTTTTATATTTTTTTCAGTTTTGTAGGTTAAATTATTATTACATTTAAAATTTTTCATTCATTTTAAGTTCCCTTAGTAGCTTTTCATTACGTATTCTTTCTACCATTGAATGAAGATTATGATTATTAATGAATACTAAAAGTTAGTACGTCAATAAAAATCAATTGAGGATGAGAGCTACTAACTAGTCAAATAACTAAGCTATTCCAAAGTGTCTTTGATTATCAAACTACGAGTAACAAGTTTAATTCTTACTGTTTTATGTATAAATATATACTTAAATACACCTTCTCTGCAATTTAAAATGTCTGCAATAAAATACGAGCTACTTTCGAGACACTGAAGGGCCACTTTTGATAATGACATATAAATAACGTTATACAGGGTGGAACGGAACGACGATCTTTCCCGCTACCAACCGAGTCTACCAACCATTACGATGAACTTTCGGTATGGGACCAACATCGAAAACGTACATGGAAAATTGACTTTTCCATACTATTGAACTCTAACTAATCACGCACTTTGTATGAGGGGTTAACTTTTTAAAAAGATATTTCGATGTTGATTATACTGAAAATTCATCGTAATGGTTGGTAGCCCCGGTCGGTAGCGGGAAAGATCGTCGTTCCGTTCCTCCCTGTATATAAATAACGTTCAGGTAGTACGCTATTATTGCTAGCAAAGCCCCAGCCTAACGAACACTTAACGTAATGAGACGTCTGGCAATAAAATGTAAATCGCTCAGTAATTACTCCGCGGTAAAATGGCGGCGGAGTGTTGTATCGAACGCCCGAACAGCCTGCGTTCGGAAATAAAGGCTTTATATCAATTTAAAGGACCACATCGTCTACCTATTACAGTGCAGTGCTGGATGCAGGCCTCTCCTTTTACAGCATTGGGTGAATACCAGAGCGTTTCAACCGCCTAAATTTGGTGGCATCATTTTTGCTTAAGTTTCTATTCGTTACAATGTGCTACTTTGTCATTTTGAAGGAGGCACGGTAGTTTATACAAATGACAAGGTATTAACCTTATCGACGTTTAGAAACTTCGGCAAAAATCTTGCCACCAAAATTAGGCGGTTGAAACGCTCAGATATTCACCCTGGACCACAAAATATACTTGGACGCATTAGGAGGTGGGCGATTCCCTGTCGAGCGTTTCAACCGCTCGGATTCGTTATTGTCGTCTCGCTATTAGTATCGTGACGTCCGTGAAGCAAAAGTACTGGTCCTGAATTACGTTTAAATTAAAACAATACTCTTAAAGGTGGGTTTACACCAAACGAGCGAATGCTCATTCTATCCCCACTCTACGAAATTTGTTCGTTACACGAAACGTAATTCGTCGAAATTCGTTGATTTCGTAGAGTGGGGGACAAAATGAGCATTCACTCGATTCGCGATTCAAAGCGATTTGTGACGCGATTCGATGCGACGAAGTCGCAAATGAATGCGATGCGATGACCTTGTCCTACGTGCACGCGAAAAGTCCTATCGGTCGGACATTTTCAATAAACAAAACGCACAAAACTATTCAGGCGTCGCGTCTGGATCGCGCGAAAATATCAAACATACAGATCGCGTCGCCCGTACGCCGCGCCGGGGTTGGTCATCGCCCGTATTAGACTTTGTATAATATGTATTAGGGACAGCAACAGCAGTAATACAATTAAATTACGAAATGATTTGGTATCAAAATCTAATACATGAGAATCACGCCATTGTGCACCAAAACGTTAAATTTTCGTGCATTTTTGGCGTATTTCGCTTAGGTAGCAACTGTATTTAGGGAGCTTTGTAAATTACGACACAATCAATTAAAAGCGGTACAAATTTCCGTCGGCCATTGTGTAAAATGGTCAGGCTTTCGGCGGATCATCGGAATTAATGAATAAGCAGCATCAGAATTAATTACTTGTTGGCTACAAACATAATTTAGGTAGATACGTGACCATGAGCGGGGTTCTGAAATAAGTAGCCGATTTGGGCTAAGGCACAGAAATCATAGTCACTGAAAGCTATAGAATAAAGTTCGAAATACGCACTCACCAAAGTCATCGACATCGGCAAAGGAGACGGACATCTATAGCAATGGGTAGGCCACGTCCAGTTGGATCCATCGTGTGCCATTTTTTTCCGCAACTCGACATCAAACGTGCCTATTTTGCGTGGTCCCAACTCCCAACGCTGGCTCAGTACGTCTTGTTGGAGACTTCACATACACCCTTGAATTTCTTCGCAGGTGTAATGCAGGTTTCCTCACGATGTTTTCCTTCACCGTAAAGCACTTGTGAATATCAATATACTTATATCCTTGGAAAAATTATGATGTCGAGCAGTACTCAAAATAACACGAAAAAAATATTATTTGAACATTCGCTACTATAAAATGCTTTAATGGTCTTATCGCTCGGACAACAAATAGCCAAATCAACCCAATAACAACATCATTAGGAAACTAAGCGCCGCCTGATAATGGCAGTAAGAATAACATTTATCACCGGCCCAAATCTTCGCGTGGCTGTCTTAAAAACAAATTTTTGACCGTTATAGATTAACCCTTATTAATATTAGGGTAAAACTCACCATTTTATAGACTTAACGACATACGTATTACGTACTAGGCTCGTTTCTGAACTGTCAAAATGTTCGTTCTTAAAAATCGATAACTACAGACTGATGATGATGAGTATGAGATTAAGCACGTAACAAAGCAATGTACCTTCAGAAGCTAACAAAAATCTCTTGAAGAAATACTCTGTTACGTATAAGAAAATTGTAAAATTAACACAAAAAGCTCAAAACAACTATAAAATCCTAACTGCAAAAAATAAGTCTAAGGCCACTTGGAATATCATAAATTCCACCAAAGCTCTCCGGATGAACGATGACATTCTCAGATTACAATCAGATCAAACTATTGTAACGAATCCTAAACATATAGCAAATTCTCTAAATGCCCACTTTGTAGATAGCATACAAGACGTAACAAAGAAAAATGCTCTACATTGTAAAATAGCTAATAATAATACTCAGTCTATGTTTATGGCCCCCTCAACTCCGCATGATGTAAAATCGATAATTCAATCTTTAAGAAATACCAGGACTGTTGGTTTTGACAAGATTTGCACAGTTGTAATTAAATACGTCAATGATATACTGGCCACTCATCTAAGTCATTTAATAAATTTATTTATCAATACTGGGACATAATATATCCTGATAATTTAAAGGTTTCCATTATTAAGCCGTTACACAAAAAAGGTGATAAAAAGTTTTCTTTATCACCTTTTTTGTGTAACGGCTATAGTTCTGTGGGTTTCCACAGAACTATAGGCCTATAGCTCTGATTCCAGTATTCTCTAAAATTATTGAAAAATATATATACCAATCATTGTATAAATACATGGATGCTTTTAGTTTATTTTGTACTAAGCAGAAAGGGTTTAGGAAAAATATTAATATAAACATGGCTATATATGATTTCTTAGATGTAGTAATGGAGAGCCTTGACAAAAAAATACCCGTATGTGCGCTTTTCACCGATATGACCAAAGCTTTTGATCACGTAGATCATGCAACACTTATTTTTAAACTCAATCGTTATGGTGTCAGAGGGAATGTTTTAAAACTCATTCAGTCATATCTGACTAATAGGTTGCAATACACTGAAGTTACCAGAAAGTGTACAAAACGGAAGATAGACGAGGTGTTTTTATCAGATGCCAGACATGTAACGTATGGTGTACCTCAGGGAAGTGTGCTCGGCCCCCTATTATTTTTAATCTACATCAATGACCTGCCTACAGTCATTCACCATCCCATGATCCTATTTGCTGATGATAGTACCTCTGTAATTAAATGTAATAACCAAGCAAATTATGAACATGACATTAATACTGTATTAAGTAATGTAATAACTTGGCTTAATGAAAATAATTTAGTAATTAATTTGACCAAGACAACTATCATGCATTATTATCAACGTATTCAATCAAAAGACATTAATATTAGCTATGATGGAAATGTAATAGAATATGTAGAAGTGACTAAGTTCTTAGGCCTACTAATTGATAGTAAATTATCATGGAAATATCATATCAATGACGTCTGCATAAAATTAAGTAAAGCATCTTTCGCTCTACATAAACTTTCTACGATAGTGAATACTGAAGCTTTACTTGTTGCTTATCATGGGCTTGTTGCATCTATACTTCGTTATGGTATCATATTTTGGGGTAACTCAGTAGATAAAGACGCAGTACTGAAAGCACAAAAACGGTGCATACGGGCTATGTGCAAACTGAAGATAACAGATAGTTGCATTCCATACTTCAAATCGTTGAATATACTTACTGTACCCTGTCTATATATATTAGAAATCGCTGTATTTGTAAAATGTAATCCCCATTATTTTGATAAAATTTCTGACATGAGAATTCTTCCCGTACGATCACAATATAAAAATCAATTGCGCCTCAAAGTATGTAAAACAGCTTTGGTGAGGAAAAGTGTGTTAGGAATGGCGCCGCAAATTTATAATAAAATTCCGAACACTATTAAACAATTGAATATCAATAATTTTAAAAAGACGTTAAAGCTATTGTTAATTAAAAAATGTTATTATAATGTACATCAATTTCTAAATGACAATAATTTGTAATTATATAGTAGGTATTTGCTATACTTGACATTTTGTATTATTATATAATTGAATCTCTTATTTTGACTGAGTTATTGTAGTGTTTTTATTTTCTTATATTAATTAATTTATTGCATTTTAGTATTGTCTTCACGAATTGTGCATGACTATGTTAATGTTACATGCATGATTATATTAGTTAATAAGGAGTAATTTCGTACGCCTGTCGGCATAACATAGTGTTTCGTAACAAATTTGAGACCTTTATATTGTACCTATGTTAAACGAATAAATATATTCTGATTCTGATTCTGATTCTGATTCTGAACATAATCATGAGGCATAGATTTCTGCGGCTAGATCGTCGTGACCCAGATACAGGGCACCTGCACTGATCAGCAAAGGTTTTTTTTTTTATGTGACGAAGGTAGACAACTGAGCTCTCAGCCCATCTGTTGGAAAGCAGGAACTGAGGCACATGAACATAGCGATCAAAAAATCACCTATGCGCTGCCTACCCTGAGAACTTAGATGGATTGTCTCTATCTATGCCAGTAATTACACCGGCCATCTTACCCACAAACCGAAACACAGCATTGCAAACACTGGTATTTAGCGGCAGGTTAACGGGTAAGACGGTGGTAGCTATCCCGGCGGGCCCTGCACGAGGTCCTACCACCAGCAATATAATTATAGGTATTGATTATTACGTACATTTACTAACTAGATTTACAGTGGCGATGTTTGTTTAGGTCCGTCCATATTACGAGTATACTGATGTTAGTTCCTAATTCCCAATTCAGCAGGGCATAGGTACCTTTCAAAACTTTGGATAGAATTTCTAATGCTATGCAAATATGCATGAGTAGGTACCTATGTGGCACGGCAAAGATATTACAGAATATATGTTCGTGTAAAAGTTAATCATTTTAAAAATCTAAAAACGATGTATGTTGCAATCGAGATCATTATCTAGTGTGCAATCGGATACCTGATAGTACATTGCCTTCGGAAATAGTAAGAATAAGAATAAGAATAAGAATAAGAAATGTTTATTAGCACAAAACAATATTTGCTCGGTTAAATTAACAATTTACATGTGTACAGTGAATTGCGCTAAAAGGTCTTCACTCAGCATGATGCCCCGCAGTGAAATTCACTACGCGCTACGTGACGCTGATTTTCAGTGAAGCCCATATGGACTAAAGACACTATCATCTAATATAACATCGTCAAAACAAGTCGATACAGTATTTCTACAATCATAAATATTACTTACATAATAAAGGACACAACATTATATTTTGATAAAATAAAACTATGTAGATATATGTATAAACCCATATGAAGGCAGGTATGTATGTACATGGTACTTTTAGTGTGCGCTGTCGTTCGTAAGCGTGTTGATGTTCGTGCATGCGTGTGTGTGTGTGTGTGTGTGTGGTTGGGTGTGTGAGTGTGTGTGTGTATGCGTTTGAGGGTACGGATTCGCACGGCTGTTTAGGTGCACTTTTGTTTATTTAATAAAAATACCTTAAACTTACTTTTAAAAGATGCGACCGACAGACAATTGCGTACTGGTGGGGGTAAGTCATTCCAGCACTTTGTGGCAGCAAAGCGAAAGCTACCACGAAAGGCAGCCGTGCGATGTGGTGTGCGGTGTGTCAGCCGTATTGCAAATCTATTGTCACGCCGGGAAAAATGTAATTTATCATAAAGGTATGAGGGTTCTCTATTTTTTATAATTCCAAAAAGTAATGTTGCAAAATGGAGTGATCTACGAGAGGCCATATTCATTAAATCATGCCGATTCAAAAAAAGGGGTGACGTGAGCACGTCGTGGAATAGGAAAGCAGAAACGAGCACAGGCGTTCTGAATTCGTTGAAGTACTTTCTTAGTCCGATCTAGTAGACGGCCACAGAACACCACATCTGCATAATTAAGTTTAGAGAGTATGAGTGCCTCACATAGTTTAATACGCATATCGACGGAGAGATACATGCGGATATTGTACAGAACCTTAAGACGATAAAAACAGTTCCGCATTGTTTCCGAAATATATTTCTCAAACCTCAGAGAATCATCCATCAGCAAGCCCAAATTACGAGCCTCAACAACTCTTTCCAATACAGATCCTTTGAGTTTAACTTCAGGATTTTGTCTTGCAATTATCTCAATCTGTTTTTTTGTACCTAATAACATATATTTCGATTTGGAAGAGTTTAATACTAAATTATTCTGGTCGCACCATTTGCCTATATTAGATAAATCATCGTTAAGTTTGTTCAAAGCAACGCTGGTATCACATGCCTTGAACGATAAATACAACTGAATGTCGTCGGCGTACATTTGATAACTACAATGATATATGTTATTAATTATATCTGCACTGTACAGGCTAAACAGGATGGGTCCCAGTATAGAGCCCTGAGGGACTCCTCTAGTGACAGGTAAGGTACCAGAGATGGATTCAGTGCCATCCCCATGGGAGACTTTGACATACTGCGTTCGACCACTGAGGTAACCATGAAACCATCGCAGAGTCTTACTGTCAAATCCATAGAAGGATAGTTTAGACAGAAGTAGAGTCGTGTCGATTGTGTCAAATGCGCGAGAAAAATCTAGTAACACCAATACTGTACCCTCACCAGCGTCTTGCGCAGCTAGGACATCATCAACCACATCTATTAGCGCAGTGGTAGTGCTTCGGAACTTTCGGAAACCTGACTGTTTTTTTGGCAGGATATTATTTGCCTCAATGTAGGCTGTCATTTGAATGCAAACAATTTTTTCTAGTACTTTTGAAACAACAGGAAGTATGCTAATTGGACGCAGCTCTTTAAAGTTAGTTGGGTGTGAGGTTTTTGGGATAGGTTTGACAACCGCCACTTTCCACTCGTCAGGGAATACACCAGTCACTAAAGATTGGTTGACTATTGCCGTTATTGTATCTAATGTCGTAGGTAAGGTCATTAAAATCATATTTATATCAATACCATCGTTACCCTGTGCACTTGTTGTAATTGATTTTATTAGTTTAAATACTAGTGATGCACTTACAGGCTCTAATCTAAAAATGTTATTACTAAATTTGTGAAATTCATAATATGTCAGATTCGATATGGTAATGTCATTAGTAATAGGGAGCGTCAAAAAATGTTCATTTATTTTCTCAGCATTACACAGGGATTTCGGTAAGTCGCAATCAGCTTTCTTAATGTTAGGGATGTTCTTTTTAATGTTTTTCCAAAGTTCACGGGGATTATTTGAAAGATTGATTTTACGATTGAAATAGGCCGTTTTTTCATGATATAATGCTACGTTGACTATATTTTTTAGCTCTTTGTAATACGTTTTATGAGAGTCAAGTTGGCTAAGTCTATATCTAGCGTGAGCTTCATCGCGTATTTTCATCATTTCCTTGATGGTGTAAGTACAGTCCATATTGCAATTTGGATCAAACATTTGTGTATACTTATAGTTTGTGCCAACATTTATGAATTGGCCTTTGGGCGCCACGTGTAAAGTAAAATATTACACTCAAAATATGTATTCGACACTTTGGCATTATTCTTAAATAAGTACGCGTTACTTTCGTGCATAAAGACATTTTTTTTACTAAACTCTTTACGGCGCTTGAAAGTAATCAAACCTAACTACTTTCTTTTCCAAAAACATCGTCAAATGAAATTGCGAATGACTATAACAAAATGTATTTGAAATGTAGAACTAATCCCACGTGCGGTTTCATTCTTACCACATCATTATTATAAACCATTTAAACAATTGTATGAATAAGTGCTACAATTAAATCTGTTTATTTATAAATCGCTCCTTCCAATGACGCCGATTTTATGCAACCCGGTTGTATGTACGGTCGAGGAAATTGAAAGTTTAGCAGTTTATGGCTCACTTTACATTGGACGTTTTAGTACATACTTGACAACCAAATTAACTTGAACCGCAAAGTGCTAAACATTCAATTCCCTCGGCTGTACATACTGCAATTTTGATAAGACTTGTTCACGAAATAAAGTAGCCATCGTAAAATCAGTATCTACTTACGCAACAGTCCCATATAGTTCAAACAGCCATGGAAATGTAAATTGAAGAATCAATTTACAGTTCAATGTTTTATGTTTACTAATCTAATATCCAAAAGCATTCGCTGAAAAGTCGTCAAAATCAAAATAACTTCAGATAATGCTGATTCCTTTATAAAACCGGTGTCACATATCTTTAACTTATCTGTTGGAACGCATACTTACCCTTCGTCTTGGAAAGTTTCTAAAGTCCTCCCAATCCACAAAAGCGGATCAAAATCGGACTTTAAAAACTATAGGCCAATTGCGGTTCTATCAGTACTTGGAAAGGTATTCGAAACAGTCATATATAAGAAAATTTATGACCAATTAAGGGGCTGGTTCACGGACTCGCAACACGGTTTTTTGCCCAATCGGTCCACAACATCAAACCTTCTGAACCTTGTCACGTGTGTAGCACATAATCTTGACGAAAGGAAACAGGTTGACGTCATATACCTGGATTTTCAGAAGGCGTTTGATAGAATTAACTGCGATATTTTATTACAAAAGATGGCTATGTCTGGTTTCTCCGAAACATTATTAAAATTTTTCGGTAGTTATTTTTCGGGACGTGAGCAATACGTTCTGTACAATGGAGCCAAATCAGACACCTATTCTGTTACCTCAGGAATTGGTCAAGGAAGTAGCCTTGGCCCTCTATTATTTTTAATAACCATTAATGACCTTCCAGATTTTGTTAAATATTCAATGATATTAATGTTCGCCGATGATGTCAAGCTCGTCAGAGCAATAAGTGATCTATCTGATACAGTAAAACTCCAAGCAGATATTGACAATGTATATCAATGGGGCATCACAAACAGCTTGCACTTAAACACAAGTAAATGTACAGCTATGACTTTCTCAAAGGCTTCCAATGCAGCAAATCGATCCTACACATTAAATGGTGTGACCATGGAAAATGTCAAAACAATGCGTGACCTTGGTACGCTGTTCGATACTGAATTAACGTTCATAGAAAATGCAATCGCGGTCTGTAATAAATCTCGAAAAGCGTATGGCTTTGTCGTTCGCCAATCGAATTATTTTCGCAGTTATGATGTGATTACACTACTGTTTAATTCCTTTGTACGTAGCCTACTAGAGAGCAATTGCATGATCTGGAACCCCCACGAGAAAAAATATACCCTGTTAATTGAAAAAGTGCAGAAGCAATTCGTAAGATTTCTTTACATGAAATTATATGGTTATTATTCGTACATGTACCCCACGCCATTTGTACTGGGAATGGTGACATACCAAAGTCTGGAAGTGCGTAGACAAATATTCTCCGTTAAATACATTTACAGATTAGTCAGAGGGGTAATAAGTAATCCGTGGCTATTGCAATTTGTGCATTTCAAGGTGCCGACGCATTTTGCCAGAACAACGCTTCGGCCCCGCTTGATGCCGTTCTTTGCGATACCTGTGACTCGCACTATTTACTAGTTACTAGTCCACTATATGTGGCTCTTAGCAATATTAATAGTATTTTGGAATCAGACCCCACATTGGATTTATTTTCGCAAACTGAATCCAGATTCTTGTCTGCGGCCGCACGCTATCTCGAATCGATCTCCACACCATCGACTATCTTAATTTTAACCTAATTATTTGATTATGTATTTCAATTTATCTGACATTGTAATTATACCTAAGGCTTATTTTTATTTTATCTGAATGTATGTTATTCTCTAGTTTTAAGTAATAACCTATAACTTGCATGTTTGGTTTAACTATAAATGTAAGTTGGTTAATAAATAAAATAAATAAATAAATGCTTAATGCAAAAGTTCACGCCCAAAAAAGTGCGAACTTCCGAGACGATTTCAACAATGTTAGTCTTTAAATAATTAATAAAAAATGTAGACATGAGATTCATAGTTTATTATAGTATCGCTATTGTAATTTAGTTAACACCCATTGGGAAACTAAATGACCCAAAATGGTAAAATATTAAAAAACACTACTTAAATCCAGAAGTTTAAATAAAAGTCTGTAATTATGGAGAAATTGATATAAATATCAACCACAGCGTCGGAGAAGATAGGCAAAGAGCCCTTCTTTGAAATAACACGCATACTAAGGTATGGTCTCATACAAAAAAAGAATAATATAGCAATTGCTACATTATTTCGTGAACAAGCCTTATAAGCGAAGTAAATAGAAATTATGCATATGTTGAAGGCTGGGTGACGGAAGTTTCCTATACTGTGCTGTTTAATAAGAATTTCCTCCCTCGTACGTTCCGGCTGCGGAATGAACTTCCTGCCTTCTATAGATACTACAGTATGAAATTGATTAGAATAAGTAGTATAAGTATAAAATAGTATATCATACAAGTGCGAAAACAAATGGCGATCAATTAAAACACGACCGGAGGGAGTGTTTCTAATCGAAACGTGTTACAAATTTCCTTTTCTCATGTGTAGGTACTACGTTTTTCAGTAGTTACAGACATATGTCTGTGTAATAATAAAAATACAATATAATATTTTAGCCTATATAATGTCCCACTGCTGGGCACAGGCCTCCTCTCATATAATTATGAGAGGGATTGGGCTATAGTCCCGACGCTGGCCCTAAGCGGGTTGGGAGCTTCACATACTCCTTTGAATTTCTTCGCGGATGTATGCAGGTTTCCTCACGATGTTTTTCCTTCACCGAAAGCCAATGATAAATATCACCTGATATTCCGTACATCAGTTTCGGTAAAACTCATTGGTACGAGCCAGGATTTGAACCCATCATCATATCAACCGAAAGACGTCCACTGCTGAACATAGGCCTCCCCCAAAGATTGCCACAATGACCGGTCCTGCGCCACCCGCATCCAGCGGACTCCTGCGACCTTCACCATTTCACCTTCAGACCTTCAGGATTTGAGCCCACGACCTCCGAATTGAAAGTCAAACGTCTAAACCACGCTTCAATCTGTCTGTACCTACTGAAAAATGCCACCTGGCCCTCGGAAGTTTAAAAACGCATAATCTCTACCGTAAAAGTATGTTACTAGTTCTAATAATTACTGCCGCGAACGCGGAAAACTTATAGTAGCAATACTAGCAATACAGGAACTTCTGATTAATCGATGGCTCCTGCTAACTTTCCATTGATAGCGAGCATTCGATCTTACTTCTCGAGTAGAGCGAAACTTCCTGCCTCAACTTGTGACCTGCTAACCGGGAATTTATATCTTTACCCTGAGTTTTCACAAATAGGGTGAATCGTAAGTTATTTACCCACTAAAGTAGTTTAAATAAAATGTACCGTTACTATAAATAACTGTACGACGTCTCAAATTACAGCACATTTATCCTTAATTGTTTTATCTTTATTAAGCAACTTTCTTTAGACGTAATTATGCAAAAGGGAACCAATCCACAAGAATCTGTTATTTTAAAGATTGACTTTGTTTCCTGTGATTTAAAGTGTTAATTAGAAGGAAAAATTCGTGTAAGTTGATTCCCTTTTGCATAATTACGTCCTAATATAAACGTTAACACTAATGAATCCTATGTCTTGGCCATTTTTTCATAGTTTTGCCCCCCTCCCCCCTTATTTTTGGATTCGGAACTTTTATTCAATCAGAATCGCGAACTCATAGGAGATTTTTTTGTGCCCTGAGGTTTTTCCATTCCGTTACTAATTTTTCATACGTGTTATTTGGCGGTAACGAAATGGAAACATTGTTGTCCTATAGGATCGAATTATGTTACGATTCTGAGTAGAAATCATATAAAAATATTTATATATGCCACAAAAGATGGGGGAAGGGGGCGTAACAGATTTGAATAAAAAATGGTCACCTACTTACTGGTTTTAATTATTTTTAATTATCACTTTACCTGGGTGCTTAGACCTGTCCTATTAGGCGCGAATCAAAAAGCGTGTTGATTCTCGGCTAGTAGGTCGCGCCCGGCAGCGTTGTACCTACTACGAAAAAAATTACATGCATCTAGCCTACAGCGACACCTTGTGCTCGTACTTATTCTGTGAATACCAGAGATACGAGGATATCGTCTGTAATGTCTGTTAAGTCAATTATACTTATATATAATTTTGGAGACGTTAAGGGTGGCTTTGTGGTGACGGCAGTAAGAATACATTCCTCACCACCCCAGCTCCTCCTGCGGGTGTCGTAAGAGTCGACTAAGGGATTGAAGTGTCACTGACCATTATTTGATAAAAGATTGATGATGGGCAGCAGCGTCATCAATTGGACACATTACTGTGATCGCCAATCCGCTTGCCCAGCGTGGCGATTATGGGCATTTACCTCCTCATGCGTCTATATTACGCATAGTTAATAGGAGAAGCCTACGTCCAGCAGTGGACTATCATAGGCTGATTATGTGAAGGGTCCCCAAACTCCCCAATGTCAGCAATTAATACAAATAAATACTGTCCAGTGGGTACAGAGCAACACTGCCGCCCGCCAAACCTAGCTGGTACTGCTTATGAAGCAGGAGGTCTCCGATTCGAATCCCAGCA
Organism: Thaumatotibia leucotreta; assembly: GCA_025490895.1. Lineage (NCBI taxonomy): Eukaryota > Metazoa > Arthropoda > Insecta > Lepidoptera > Tortricidae > Thaumatotibia > Thaumatotibia leucotreta. The sequence goes on from JALPQI010031071.1 coordinate 60,558, forward strand.
AAGGCATTTGTGCTTTAATAATGGTGACAGGTTAGTTTACTGCAGGCTAATGGTAAGAGTACAGACAAAGGCACTGGTCTCATCGCGAGCTACTTACTATAAGCTATGAACTATCGGCTGTAAACACGAAAAAAATACGCACTCCCATGTAAATAAAAGAGACATGGCAATACTCTCCCAGATATCAGCTATCATCGCCGGGCGAGTATCGCCGTGTCTCTTTTATTTACACGGGAGTGCGTGTCTTTTGTTCGCGTTGATTAGCCCATAGTTAATAGCTTAGTAGTTCGTGGTGAGACCAGTGCAAGCGAGTAAGCTATGAGCTGTCGGCTATAAAAACGACCAAATGATAAGCGCTCCCGTGTGAGTAAAAGAGAAGCGGCAACATTTTATAGGTCATAGCTGAGCGAGTAACTATAAACATCGCCGTGTCTCTTTTATTTGCATGGGTTCGCTTATCATTTGTTCCTTTTTATAGCCGATAGCTCATATCTTACTCGCTCGCGATGGGACTAGTGTCTTACCGTCTCTAACTTTTAAACTAGGTAAGTACCTAAGTACAGGGCTGGATTTAGGAGGGGGGGGGGGGCACCCGGGGCTACAGCCCCAGGGCCTCCACAAAAGAAGGGCCCCACAATAGAGATTTCGAAAAAAAAATCTAATTCCAACTAGTAAACACTAGTAATTTTTTTTTGGAGTATTGAAAGTGATCTAGTCCGGGAACGGGATTTCAGCGAAATCATCAACGATTTTTTGGCGAAAAATGCTCGGAAGATTCCGTTCGTTAACGTTGAAATTAAATTTCAGATAATTCTCGTTTCCGATTATATTTATATGTGTATTAAATAATAAAATAATGTATACTTGTTCACAAAAAAAAAAAAAATTGAAAAACTTGACTGAAAAAAATTGTCTACTTTATTTGGAAAATAATTGCCCCGAAGCTTCTCAACCTCGAAATCCGGCCCTGCCTAAGTAGTACCCAGGATCAGAAACCGGAGAAAACTCGCTAACGCTTTGAACCCAGATGCTCACAAGAACTTTTAATTTCGTTTCTGATTCTATTTCAAGTGTGCAACTGCAGGTTTTGCTTTGTGACTGATTGTTATTTCACTGCTCGCTCGTTCAAAGGAAATTGGGTTTCTATGAACGCAGTCACGAAATGGAAATGTAAACAATATTGGAGATATATTTTTGCTCTATTTTGTGCTGACACGCACAAAATAATTTTTGTAGAAAGTGTTAATTTTTATAGAAAGTGCTGCAAACAAGATAATTTCAAACAGGCTTTTTTCAAAATAATGTGTACAAATTGATATTTTTGACATGATTTCATAAAGAGGCAGGTACCTAAGATAGGTAAGTTCATTTCAAATGTACACACACATCTAAATAAAATACTAATTACAAGTTTACTGAATGAATGAATGACTTGCGTCAAAATGTCGAAGCGAATACTTTGAACAAACTTTAGTCAATCTTATAGTTACAATTGGATTTGCTATCTGTACGAAAAAGAACACTACCTATGGCATGTAAACACAAGATAAATTTGAAATTAATGTTTTGTGCGTGATCTCAACTCTCGTGAAACTAGTACTAAAAACCGGCCAAGTGCGAGTCGAACTCGCGCGCGAAGGATTCCGTACCATTATCAATTTATTATTAAAAAAATACAGTTAAATCAACCAACCTCAAAAACTATAGGAGATAATTTAATCAAACCAAAAATCGTTGATAGAGTTTATTAATGTGCGTAATTTTTTTTTTTAATTTTATATCGCGTAGTTTAAAAAATAGAGGGGGGGACACATTTTTCAGACTGAGAGCTAATATCTCGAAAACGATTTGCTTAAATAAAAATGAAATTTATAAACCTTCATATCATTTTCAAAGACCTTTCTATTAATACCCCACACGCTTATATACAACTAATTTTTTTTTCTATCCCTCAGTTACATGTATGGAGGATGTATGGAGGCCCACCCCAATGTTTTTTTTACAATTTAGTATCATAATCTTGTAGCGGTTCATACAACACATATCCTTACCAAATTTCGTTACTGTAGCATTTTATAGTTTCCGAGTAAATCGGCTGTGACAGACGGACAAACGGACAGACGGACATGACGAATCTATAAGGGTTCCGTTTTTGCCATTTTGGCTACGGAACCCTAAAAATATAATAGGTACTTTTATCTGGGGTTTACAAAATCAGTCTCTAGGTGCAAAACAATTAGTGCTCGCACGCGTTCCTAAGGGCCCGTCAGTGGCAGCCCCATTTTACCACATTCTAGCCGTTGTACAATCTCCATCAGATATAACGAAGCGACCAGGGTCCTCAAAAATATCTAAACATGAACTCTAATGCCTTGACAATAGAGGCTTGCTCAGATGCTTATGAACATCTAGGGCGCTCCGATATATATGACGGTGACTGTACAAATAGACACAGCTTAATGGATTTTATTCCGTTTTGTTGACTGGCGACGCAATTGCAACATCGGTAAAATTGTAGTGCTCAAATATATAATTATGAACATATAGTTCGGGAAATATTGTTTAACCGACTCTTATCTCACTTACTATACTCACTTACTTTTGTTTTGCGTCATTAACAATAGAAAAGTGTTCGACTGCTGATTGTCTAGTAAGTGTTAACGCAAAGCAAAAGGTCGTAAGTAAGATAACAGTCGGTCAAATAATATTTCTCGAACTTAGGGGAGACCGGGGCAAAACGAAGCTCGGGGCAGAACGGGAAATGTACTTGTGTGCGTAACTGGCCTCACACGAGTCAAAGCGGCGGGTGCGTATCACTACCTGTTTTGGTCGCACAGCAAGAAAGAACTGATTTTTGGTGATTTGTTAAGAAGTTCTTTGGTTTTGATCGATGGGCATAAAGGTAGATATCAGTGCTATTGTTATTCCTTACTATATACATGTTGCATCAGTGTAAAACTAACGAATTTAGGTTGCTTTTACGAACAATTATTTTGTAGTTTAGAACTGTTGATATTTTTGTAAAATCTGTCCCTTGGGGCAAAATGCTCGGGGTAAAATGGGATACTATCCCGTTTTGCCCCATATGAGTAGATAGTATATTGTTAATTTCAAATTTGGTTATAAAACTGTTTTATATTTGTTTGCAGTCAAAATGGTACGAAATTATAAGCGTAAGACAGACCAACAAACAAACAAAAGTACCTAACACGGATGTAAATTCATCTCAAGACGTTGATGATTGTATGTACTTGCGTATATTGTGAGTGCTTATATTCACAGTCCACTGAAGGATGGGTTATTTGCAGTGTGTGCTATGGCTGGGCCCATAACTCGTGCAAGTGTAGACGATGATGGTGAAGAGGCACATATTTGTGAAGGTTGCCAACCTGATTAAAGGTGTGCTCGTTTTGCCCCATAGTGTTTCCCATTTTGCCCCAACGATGGGGCAAAACGGGATTTTTTACATGTAACAACCAGTTCCTGATTGCAAAAAAAATAAGTGATTTAGTGCCACAAAAGATAAAACATATGTTAGTTAAAACTATAAGTGTTGCTTTTGTTATAAGAGATTTTTAATAAACATTATAATTTCCATAATCAGTCGATTTTTTTCTTAACTATCCCGTCTTGCCCCGGTCTCTCCTATACCTCGATATTTTTCTAGCAGGAACGAGAGATTGACATAATCAAACATATGGTCGATAAATAAATTTAATAAATAAATAATGTGCCGTAAAATAGAGATAAATTAACAGAATGCAAATCATATTCAAAACGATAATTATTTTTCTTATCTCTTGTATTAAGTACTCATCAAAATAACAAAGACTAATAAAATATATTCTAACGCCGTAGGAAATAATTTATATGAAGTATTAGATATTTAAAACAAAGCCTAAATAGGTCCTGTATTTCGTGGTTATCTTATTTTACGAAGTTAGTATCTTTATGAGAATAGGGTGTAGGTACTCATATTTTAAAGACAAACGGGTCGTAATCCCGTAAACTTACGTTTAATTATATCCTGACGTTTCGGACATGACGTTACACCCGTGGTCGCAGGCAGACTGGCGAGAGAATGTATCAACACCTATTATAATTAAACATAAGTTTACGCGATTAAGATCCGTTTGTCTTTAAAATATGAGTGATAATCGTAAAAGTTTAAATCAATATAGGTATAGGATTAGGATGTATTCATCGATAAGAGTTATGTGGATGTTCAATTTTGTCAATCTTTCGTTGCCACTAGAAAAATATCGAGGTATATACAGTGTGTTTCCATGACCCGGGCTTTTACGGAAATGGGTAATAATACGCATTACTAGCAATTCTTTTTCAAGTATTAACATTTGACAAATAATTAAATTGACCGTACAATTAATTATATTTCCTTCGAACAAACGTTGTGAGTGGCTGCGATCTGTCATTGTCAAGTGCAAATTAACGATTCATTTTGAAATACATTGCTTCTCAATTTACTTTTCTTAGAAAGTTAATTACTTTTTAAATTACGAATAATGTTCACGGTTTGGCTAGAAATCTGTATCGCATTCCTCGGTTTCGACAAAAGCCAGTATCATAGACCCACACTGTATATGAACCCTTACGCCCTGTTAAGCACGCTGCTCGCTCGTATATCTCTGGTACCTGTATTTGTATTTTGTATTATATTGTATTCTGGCCATTTTTTCTCGACATCAAACGTCTATTTTGCGTGGTCCCAACGCTGGCCAGTACTTGTTGGGGACTTCACATACACCCTTAAATTTCTTCGCAGGTGTACGCAGGTTTCTTTACGATGTTTTTCTTCATCGTAAAGCACTTGTGAATATCAAATGACAATTCGTAGATAAGTTTTTGAAAAACTCATTGGTACGAGCCGGGGATCGAATCCACGACCGCTGCGTAGCAGCCGTGCGTTTTACCGCTAGACCACAAGCGCTCTTCTGGTAACTGTACCATATGCGATAAACTACCATATGGCTTACGTTCTACAAGCCCTGATGCAGTGGAGTTCGTCTAGTTCGAAACAATTTTTACAAATTTTTGAATATTTTAAAAATGATCACATTATGCTAATGATAAATTGTATGAGCGTTAGTCATGGTTAATTAACTACATTTCAAGAGACAACAATCTGAAGTACGCATTTGTTGTTTAATAAATCGATTTTAACAAACCAGTGTCTAAATTATATTTTCGTTCATCACAGTAATTCCGCGCTTATAAGCTTGACGCAAAATTCGCAGTGCATCAGGTGCACCATGTCGTCTTTAATATTAATGGCGTTCTTTACATTCATTGATTATTTACAAAATTAAAAATTGTGGATTTTTTTTTTTAAATACCTCTCGTAAAATAGTTTTTTTTTTAATTCTGATTTATTAAGTCCAAATATTTTATACTCAAAGAAACTACTTTAGTACTACTATTGAATAGTGAAGGTTTTGTCTCTAAACATTTTCCCCCGGATGAACGGGATAATCTCGAAAAACTGTCTAACTGTACGAGAACATATGCATCGGGGTTCGGGGGTATTCCTCACTCGTACTAGTTATTATATTGGGGAGTTTTTACAAACCGTTGTTGAAATCACCTTGTTATTGAATTCGGACAAGTTTGGGCTCACGTTTAAATCACGAGCTCTTTCGATTCTAATAGGAGAAAAAAATGTCCCAAAATTTTTTTTTCCTTTAGGATACCGTTTTTTCAAAGATGTTCAAAGGCGGTAGCGTAATGGAAAGAATGAAAACTGTTGAAAATTGTGGGACATATTTTTTCTCCTAACAAAATCGAATGAGCTCGTGATTCTGAGTCGAATAAGCCTAAACTTGACCAAATTAAATAAATAGTAAGGTGATTTCAACAACGGTTTGTGAAAACGCTCATTGGGATATTGGAAGTAAATTTAGAAAGAGAGATAGCGGAGTGTTGGTGGTATATTATCTGCAGGAGTGACTATAAATTGCACTTTGCTCCCTCGGGAGCAGACACGAGGTTAAATGCAATCATAGCCATAAATAAATACTCGCTCTTAGTTGAACGAGGTGAGCTAAAAGTGGTAAAAATAGAAAATGTTATATCTATTTAAATATTTATAAAACGGGTTACTCACGTCATTTAAGTCGATAATTGCTCGACATGTTTCTATCCATCTAGATGATCCTCATCATGGAGTACCCGCGACCAAAGCCCCACGTGTGCTAACGTGACGTGTGTGTGTGTTTGGTCACGGGTACTCCATGATGAGCATCCTCTAAATGGATCGATACATGTCGAGCAATTATCGACTTAAATTACGCCAGTAACCCGTTTGATAAATATTTAAATGTTTGAGTCTCACGTCAGGTACAATCAGAGTTCGGACAAATATGGACATGACTACAAAGTTGAATAAATGAATAACTGAACGAATAATTTTCTCAAATTTTATGTCGAAGCTTTAAGATGTTTATTTACAATTTTTATGAAAATGATTAAATGATTAATTATTTAATCAATTTTAGAGTCATGTCCTTATTATTGTGAACAATGACGCACTATGTCAGATTTCTGGTGATAATTCTAAAAAAGTTAAATCTGAACGTATTGTGAGAACACAAATCAAATTATTTATTAACTGAATACTTATTTTGATTTGTAATTTTTATTTTTCCCAGTAGTCACACTACTTAATACTATATAAATTATAAATATTAGATGTCATATACCAAAGAAAAACGAGTGGCCGAGGGGTCCAGGTATCAGCCGCGAAAGCTGAGCACGTGAGTTCGATCCCCACCTAGGACGTTAGGTGATCTAGGTCGTTTTTCTTTGATGTATGACATCTAATATTTAGAAAGTTAAATCTATTTAATGGCGCTATACCACAGAACTATACAGGGTGGCCAAAAAATAAGTGCATTTCCGTTGCCATTGAGGTTTTCGGGAACAGAATATTTAAGCTCCTTAGAGGATTATCGAATTAAGGGCTAAAATGCCTAGAGTCACTAGCTATAGTTTCACATCATCAACCTATCTCAGTCCACTGCTGGACGTAGGCCTCTCCTATTAACGATAATATGTAAATGCCCATAATCGCCACGCTGGGCAAGCGGTAATATGTCTACTATGATGACGCTGCTGCCCATGATTAATAATCTATCAATGGTCAGTTCCATATATTTCTAAGGTAGCTGTCATATCCGTCAAGTTCCCGACAAAGTAGACTTTTTCGTGAAACGCACCAAATTTATTATTACTGCCGTCACCACCACGCTGCCAATTGTTTAACAGTGTCAAATTGAGACTTAGTCATGCCATAATATCAATTCTATTAACTAAATGTTATTGACAACATGAATACATGTGTGTCTGTGCATATTAGGGTAATGATTATATTTTTTTTTTAATTTATTATTCCTAAGATATATTCTACACAATTGTATTGTTATGAATAACTGAAATAAAACCCGAGAAAGACCAGGATAGTTTTTATCGCAAAAATCGCCTGTGTGCAGTCGCGGGCACCAGCTAGTTACTTAATATAATAACTACAAAATACGTAATATCCAGAAAAGGTAAACATTCGCAATAATATCGCCAAAATATAAGTTGGGGAGAGCGCAAATAAAACCCTCTTCAAACCCTTTAAATACCAATACAATCTGAACCTGCACTTTATGCGTATCGTAATAAGAATCAAGATTGGTCAGTTAACAGTTGGTATTTATACAGTGCTTTCAAATTTATCGGAGCGCCAATACTCAAGAATATTTGAAAATGTACTCTAACTCCATGTCATTAGAGGCTTGTGTACATATTTGTGAGCACCTTGACTGTATCGATCTAATTGCGACTATGCGGTGACGATAGTGAGAAGGGTTGGGGTATTTGCGTACGGAGTAAGCCGGACTAGAGTGCTTCAGAAGTTCATACAGGCATGTTACTGGATATGATGTAAACTGAAATTGATAAATATTCTGTCTGCTGAGATTTCTAAGAATGAACTTTTGACAGTTCGGAAATGACCCTTTTATCTATGACGTTAAGGCTATCGAAAAAATGGTGAGTCTTACCCTCATGTTCATCATCAGCCTATGATAGTCCACTGCTGGATGTAGGCCTCTCCTATTAACTATGCCTATAGGTGCATTAGGAGGTAAATGCCCATAATCACCACGCTGGGCAAGCGGATTGGCGATCGCAGTAATGTGTCCACTATGAAGACGCTGCTGCCCATCATCAATCTTTTATAAAATAATGGTCAGTGACACTTCAGTCCTTTAGTCGACTCTGACGATACCCGAAGGAGGAGTTGGGGCCCTCATATTAATAAGGATTAATATATAACTGTCAAAAGTTCATTCTTAGAAATCACAGAGTTAATATAGTTTGGCTAAGGTCTTACTCACATGACGCATAGGCATAGGCAGAGGGAATAATACCGACTTTTCAACCGGCTTCAAAAAACCGTCCAAGACCATGCCGGGCTATGCTTAGGGTTCCGTATTAATTTGATACAGTTCTGACAGTGACATCCATGAGAAATCCGTATAAGTCTTAAATTTGCATTAATCATATGCACGACAAATCGACGGATAACATAATATCACGCCAACCGATTATTCATTAAGCCGCCTTTCGCCTTTTGTTTACTTCTTTCAAACGTGTACTTTTATTTTTTATTTTTTATTTATTTTCATAACTACAATTTAAATCTAACTAATCTACTTAACCTAACCTATATCTAAGATTGGCCCTTGTGGCACTTTTATTTATTTATTTTTTAAATTTCGCGAATATATTTATTAACAATCTAACTAAAAAAAATAACTAAACTTAACGTACAAAAATAATTAAACTAAAAAATAAAAAAACATGTACATATATTTATTATTTGTTTTTATTTGTTCTAGATCTTGAGGTGCAATAAAGTGTTAGTATATGTATTGTTATCAGTAAAAATAATAGATTACATCGGCGAAGAAAGGTTCTGAATTTTCGAATAAGTAACACTCCCAAACTGCGTGGTAAGTAATATTTCGTGCCGTTACATCATTTAAACATTTTAATCAAAAACGTGCAAAGCCAGCTCAGGCTTTGAAAATAAATTAACCTTTTTCATCTACATAACACTTGCTATTTCTTTCACCGTTTCCTTTTATTAAATACTCCGTTTGTTTCATTAAGAATGCCGTTTCATGTTGATAAAGTTTCTTTAGGGCGGATTACACCAACCACGTTTGATAGGCTGATCGACATTACCCAGCAATTACTATTAAACTTATTCACAATACATATTGTCTATTTTAGAATTATAACTATCGTGAGACTCAAACATATTTAAATATTTATCAAACGGGTTCCTCAAGCAATTTAAGTTAATAACGTAACGGTAACGTAATTTAAGCAGAGCGCAAGCCCGCAGTACACGTCGGGCTTTGGTCGCGGATACTCCATGATGAGGATCCTCTAAATGGATCGAAACGTGTCAGGCAATTATCGACTTAAATTACGTGAGTAATTCGTTTGATAAATATTTAAATACATATTGTCTTTTAAACAAATTAAATTGTTCTATTTAATACCTATTTTGAATTTGTGTTTTATATGTAACTAGTACTTTATTTATTTATTATTAAGAATACAACATATTTTTATATTAACAAAAGTCCCGCAAAACTGTTTTAAAACAGTTTGTCCGCAGGAAGTCTTTAAGTTGAAACAACATACATAACATAATCTTAAGGTGGGTCCACACTTGTAACAATACGACGGACCGGACTACGTGACATTGCAACAGAACATGTTACGCTCAATGTGGACGCTCCGTGATCGTGCTAACACAGTTACACACCGTGTACGATGAAATGTCACAAGTGTAGACGCACGTTGGCGAACCAGACTGCGTGGCATGACATCGGTACAAGAGTCGGTCGTTGGTTGTCTATCTATGATGGACTACCGAGGCGGCGGCGAGGTGCGGGCGGGGGACGTACCGCCGGACAGGTCACGACGTGATCCATTCCTAGCCCATGGCTGTGTCTGTGTCATCTGGCGTACTTGTACGCGTGTCATAAATGCAAATGTGGACGTGTCGTGGTCACGTCACAGGTCGGGGAAAATAGCGAACATGCTTTGAAGAAAACCGACTCGAGATGGATCGGCCCGTAACACGTGACTTCGATGCGTGACAGTACACAGACCAACGTCCACACTAGGCCCGGTTAGTAGATCGTAACTCCATACATTGTCCTGCAGACTGGTCATACATGGTCTGTGTCAAAACAGTTCTTTGAGTGTTCGGAATGGATTGTGCCGTACTGCAACTTGTAACAAATTGTTCGCGTACAAAATACGTCCACATTAACGGTACTGACACGTGTTACTGTTACGGTCACGGAATAATGTTCGGCAAAATGTCACAAGTGTGGACCCACCTTTAGATATACTTTTCACATTCTCACAGTAAAAAAAAACTTAATACAGATATAAATATTCTTCTTACATCTTAATTCTTAGAATAGAGGACTTTTACTTATGTATATAAAAATATAGAATTTATTACAGGATCTCAGTTTACACATAATAAATCCGCCGCAAGCTTCGTCAAGATGCTACAAAATGGAATCAGCAACAAGCTTTGTCATACTCATCAATGGCAATATCCGCAACAGGCTTCGTCCATTACAACACAAAAAAAAAAATTATATGTCATTTACCTCAGAAAACTACCGAAGCTTACCCACGCCGCAGATGGGATTTGAACCCACATCCTCAGATCTCGTGGTTCTATTTGAAATGCCTATTCAACGATACCCCACACTATAGAATTACAGCAAAATCAAAAAATCATCCCGACTTTACAACTACAAACTCAGTCTCCGTAGCCTATAGTTGGTAGTGTTCCTGCCTACGAAGCTGGAGGTTCCGGGTTCGAATCCCGGCGATGGCATTTTCTTTGTGTATTTATTTATCACTTATCACAAATGTTTGTTCCTTGGTCATAGCTGTCTATGTATTTAAGTATCTATCTATTATGTATATCGTCGCCTGGTACCCACATCACAAGCCTTAATTGAGCTTACCGTGGGACTAGGTCGATTTGTGTAAGATGTCCCAAGATATTTATTTATTATTTAAACTCTTAATCTTTTTATTCTACTATTTGGCGACGTGATTAATATGTACCTATGCCTGTACCAAATTGTAAATTAATAGTAACTGCCACCTGCCACTGAGCTATACTGCGGACAGACAGACGGACAGACGGACATGGCGAAACTATAAAGCTTCCTAGTTTACTATGGAATCCTAAAATAGTACATTACGACACAAACGAAAAACATGAAATTCGAAACGAGTGGCGATGTTTTAAAACACAACCGAAGGGAGTGTTTCAAATCGACTCGAGTTACGAATTTCCTTTTTGCACATGTCTCGTTCGACGTTTTTTAATACAAATAGCCCTCCGAAGTTAAAATGAGCCACATCTCGCTCTAGTTCGTCAAAAAGGTACCATCGGTACTAAACAAATATTTTTATGCTTGTACTGATATCCTGCATTTTGCCCTTTACGACAGTTGAACCGAAAGGTATCGAAATGGTAACACGGATTCATATTAACTTTAAACTCGATTCGAAACTCGTGCTACAATTAAGCTGAACTCATCGCAATATATATTATGCATTCAGTATCCATAAGTATAATTTAGAAATCGCCGGGGATAGTGCAATACCGCGTAACTAACAAATTCAATTAGAATCAAATTGAGTGTCAATTTTTTGATATTTCAAGTCTAGCTGTTTTGGTAGTTATCCCCGATAAAATGTGATCTCATTATTAAGAAATATCAGAGAGCTTTTATTAGACGTATAAAATATCCACTTAATAGGCTCATAACTAATCGAATAACACATACCTACTCATTCAGACATGAAAGACATGAAGTTTATTTGACAAGTATTGTTTTACTATTTGAAGAAAGTTGCTAAAATATACCTACTCAATCAACATAATTGGCTGATTTACTGAAACATTTTAGAACAGAAAAATTGTAAGTAAATAAGTACAGTTGACGCCTAAAATATCATTACATTATATGTTTACACTACTTAATGTCAAAGCAACAAAGTCGTGTAAATATATTTTTGGCACCTAAACCGTAATACTGCAGGTACCTGGTACTACATCAGGCACAGCTTAGCGTCAGATATTTATGCTGGTACTACATCAGGGTGCTTAGCCAAGTTGCCAATCGCTAACGCATAATCGTCAATCGTAAGCGAAAGGTGACAGAGAGGGAAAACCACGATATGCTACCAAGCGCTAGCGATTGGCAACTTGGCTAAGCATCCAGGTCCAACAAGCAGAGCTTCACATTTTTGTACCGCTGATTGTAAATATATTTTTGGCACCTAAACCGTACCTAATGATATCTTTGACGTCGACTGTACCTCATCATCAGCTTATGATAGTCCACTGCTGGACGTAGGCCTCTCCTATTAACTATGCGTATAGACACATTAGGAGGTAAATGCCCATAATCGCCACGCTGGGCAAGCGGATTGGCGATCGCAGTAATAAATATGGTCAGTGACACTTAATTCCCTTAGTCGACTCTTACGACACCCGCAGGAGGAGTTGGGGTGGTGACAAATGAAATGTATTCTTTCTGCCGTCGCCACACGGCCACGACTGTACTGTACCTAATTAAATACAATCGCCGTCAGATATATTGGAACAAGGGGCCTATTGCATAGCAAGTTACAGTTAATGTTACGAGCATAAGTCTCTTTCTAGTAAGAGAGATAGAAAAGAGACTTCCGATAGTAATATTAGTTATAATTTGTTATTCAATAGGCCCGTGGGTGCTAACAAACCTCTGAGTAGGTTAAAAGTGGTTGTCATAGTGTTAAAAGTGGGTTTACACCAAACGAGCTCATTCTATCCCCCACTCTACGAAATCAACAAATTTAGTCGAATTACGTTTTGTGTAACAAACGAATTTCGTAGAGTGGGGATAGAATGAGGATTCGCTCGTTTGGTGTAAACCCACCTTTAAAATGCAAGTTTAGATATATTGGGCACCGCTCATGTCATGCCATGCATTTCATTGCTTCCATTCACACTAGCTTATTAAAGCTAGTGTGAATGGAACACAGTGACACGGTGACACAGTGAATGTACCTGTAAATTCATTAGAATTTACAGGTACATTCACTGTGTCACATACACACTATCAAATAAATAAATATAAATATCTTGGGACATTATACATAAATCGACCTAGTCCGACGGTAAGCTCAATTAAGGCTTGTGATGGCCAGGAAACGATATAATTATATAATAGATAGATATATATAGATACTTAAATACATAGACAGCCATGACCAACAAATATTTGTAATAAATAAATACACAAATAATGCCCTCGCCGGGATTCGAACCCGGAACCTCCAGCTGCGTAGGCAGGGTCACTACCAACTAGGCTATGGAGGCTGACAATAAATTATTAATTATGATATCTGCAATTGTGTGTATGCGGCCCTGTTGTATAAACCTGTATCTAATGTCTTTTTTTTTCATGTGACGAAGGTAGACAACTGAGCTCTCAGCCCACCTGATGGAAAGCAGGAACTGGGGCCCATGCACATAGCGATCAGAAAATCGCCTATGTGCTGCCTACCCTGAGGACTTAGATGGATTGCCTCTATCTATGCCAGTAATTACACCGGCTATCTTACCCCCAAACCGAAACACAGCAGTGCAAACACAGCTATTTAGCGGCAGGTTAACGGGTAAGACGGTGGTAGCTATCCGCCGGACCCTGCATGAGGTTCTACCATCAGCAAATTTTTGGCATCTACACAGAGGTAGGTATTTTCTGTAGCTTACTCGATCTATTCGGGCCAGCATTGGTAAATTCACCTGTACCTGTAGTTTTCTAACAATTCTAACTACTCTAGTCGCGTAGTACAAGTTTACAATGTCCTTAGACTAAAACAAATATTGGAATAACGAAGTAAAATTATATAAGTTTCAGTTTTGAAATCCTGTAAACGTATCACATCGCATCATCAGCCTATCTCAGTCCACTGCTGGACGTAGGCCTCTCCTATTAACTATGCGTATAGACGCATTAGGAGGTAAATGCTCATAATCGCCACGCTGTGCACGCGGGTTGGCGATCGCAGTAACGCGTCCACTATGATGACGTTGCTGCCCATCATCAATCACATCAAAAAATGGTCAGTGACACTTCAATCGCTTAGTCGACTCTTACTAACCACTAGGTAACTTAGTCGACTCTTGTAAACGTATACTACATTATAAAAAGCATGTAACGAACGTGTTCCTACTACAAAAAATACCTACATTATTCTATATAAGCATAATGATACTTTTCTAATAAGTTTCTGAATTCCCTTTGAATATTCAAAAGCCAAAGCCACACATGGATTTTTCTTTGAAGCGAATTTAATACTTTTGTATATCTACTAATGGGTTGCATCCATTTATGGAATAAAAAATATTTGGATTTCTCCTGTAGAACGAAGTCAATGGGATTTTCCTATTTAGTGTGACAGGTTCTAGGAAGTCCAACATTTTGATATTTATTTCTGAAGTAAGTAGCCCCTGCGTCGAGATTTCTGTTCCTACATAAAAAATTACCATCGTTGGCCGTGTGGTGACGGCAGTAAGAATACATTTTTCACCACCCCAACTCCTCCTGCGGGTGTCGTAAGAGTCGACTATGCGATTGAAGTGTCACCATTATTTCATAAAAGATTGATGATGGGCAGCAGTGTCATCATAGTGGACACAAAGACACATTACTGCGATCGCCAATCCACTTGCCCACCAGCGTGGCGATTATGGGCATTTACCTCCCAATGTGTCTATACGCATAGTTAATGAGGCCTATGTCCAGCAGTGGAGTATTATAGGCTGATGATGATAAAAAAATAAGTTTAGGTTACGTTAACTTTCTATATATAGTACGGTCAAATCGCACATTAAACTCGCAAAACATGTAGTAAAGCTGCATTTTTGGTATGTTATTTAGACACCATAGGGCAGTATAAAACCACATTTTGCAAGCAAAAAAAAGTTGTGCTAGCTGCGTTATACGTGAAAAACTGTGAAATTTACTGTCTATTTTTAGTTTCTGATTTTTATAAAAAAGCCTTACGTTTTTTGACAATATGTATCAGGTAACGTTTAAAGATGAATGAATTTGTAACAAGATGAGATAACATGCATTACCGTAGGTCTTATAGTTTCAGAGATTCGAGACTTCAAATAGTACCCTGTTTTGTAAACTAGATAAAATGTTGAGTTTTGCTAACTTTCTTGGTTTAATATCGCCTTACCTAATTATGCTATATATATAATTATCTTATAGCGCAATTAATATTCTTTCATTTAAGGGTAAAATCAGGTCAGTAAACTTTGTAATTGAAACTAAAAACGCGAAATTCAAAAAGCAGGAGGTCCGCTATCAAAGTTTTTCATACAAATGGCAAGTCGTGTTGCAAAGCTGCAATTTTTGTATATTATATAGGCTTTATAGGGATGTACAAAAATGCATATTACAAGAAGAAAAAAAAAAGATTTAGGTATAGGACGTAAAAAACTGAAAAAAAAATCGGACTTTTTTTAGTTTTTGACGTTTAACTAAAAAACTATAACTTTTTGATACTAATTGCTATAAAACTATGAAATAATATTGAAAGGATTTGAGCTACCTTGCATTACCCTAAATTATACAGGGTGTTTGGTTAGCGGTGTCGGAGCTTTTAAGGGCTTAAACTACAATCAATTTCATCGATAAATTACCATACAATTTTTTTTTGTGCCAACGATAATTAAATGGCGGCCATTTTAAAATTTCAAACAGACGAATACGGGCGCACGTGATATCTCTGGAATTATACGTTTGTTATCGGTCCTATCCTTGCAAAAAAAATGTCGTTAGAGAGCTCATTAAATAAGCAAACTAATTAAGCTAATCATTTGACTGCACTATTTGAACAACAAGGCTAAAAAATTTTTTTTTAATTAAAAATAGTAAATAATTCACCTCAATTTTTCAATTAATTTAATTTTTCATGAAAACTAGGTCGTTAAGATAGGTTTTTGGTATTGTTATTTGTTAGTACAGGATGTTAGCTAAAAAATAACACCATAATTACAGTTATACCTTAAGTACTTTAGGAATTAGAAGTGCTCAAACATGCACTGGACGAATGGAAGGCGGCCACTTCACTAGTCAGTACACTGCTGACATTCATTTGTTTATGGATTTTGCATCGGGAACGCTAAATGCAGCTGTTTTGGTGTATGTTTGAGCACTTGTAATTCCTAAAGTACTAAAGGTATAACTGTAATTATGGTGTTATTTTTTAGCTAACATACTGTGCTAATAAATAACAACACCAAAAACCTATCTTAACGACCTAGTTTTCATGCAAAATGAAATTAATTGAAAAATTGAGGTGAATTTTTTACTACCTTCAATAAAAAAAAATTTTTTTAGCCTTTATGTTCAAATAGTTGAGTCAAATGATTAGCTTAATTAGTTTGTTTATCTAATGAGCTCTCTAACGAGTTTTTTTTTGCAGGGATAGGACCGATAACAAACGTATAATTCCAGAAATATCACGTGCGCCCGTATTCGTCTGTTTGAAATTTTAAAATGGCCGCCATTTAATTATCGATGGCACAAAAAAAAAATTGTGTGGTAATTTATCGATGAAATTGATTGTACTTTAAGCCCTTAAAAGCTCCGACACCGCTAACCAAACACCCTGTATAGATTTGGAGATAAGACATTTCGAAATGTGCCCTTCATTAAGTTAAGAAAATAAATGCATGTTTTGAAGCCTCGTGTACCCCCAACTATAAGACTTACAGTAATTGTTATCGGCTCAATTTGTTCCAAATTTAATGTAGTTATTATCTACAATTACTTTTTTTTCTTAGCGCGAACGTTTTGCCAATATTTAGTGAATAGCTTTAACGTAACCTAAAATTTGTTTATGTTTTGATAAAAGGGCACTTTATGAAATGTCGTATCTCAAAATATATATAACTTACGGTGATGCAACGTAGCTCAAATCCTTTCAAATTTAATGTTCTTTCTTAGTTTTATAACAATCAATATCAAAAAGATAATAGATTTTTAGTTAAATGTCAAAAACCAAAAAAGTGCGATTTATTTTTTATTTTTTACGTCCTTTGCCCAAATTATTTTTTTGTTTTTCTTTTAATATGCATTTTCGTATATATCTATAAGGCCTTTATAATATACCAAAATTGCAGCTTTGCAACTCGACTTGCGATTTGTATGAAAAACTTAGATATTGGGCCTCCTGCCTTTGGAATTTCGGGTTTATACTTTCAACTACAAAGTTCACAGACCTAATTTTACCCTTCAATTAAAGAATATTAAATGCGCTATAAGGTCATTATTGCATGTTTTCGTAGCATAATTAGGTGAGGCGATATTAAGTCGAAAACGTTAGCAAAACACAAAATTTTATCTAGTTTACAAAAAGGGGTACTTTTTAAAGTCTTGAATCTCTGAAACTATAAGACCTACGGTAATGCATGTTAGCTCAAATTGTTGGAAATGTATTAGTCTTTAAACGTTTATTTACATATGATATCAAAAACCGAAAGGTTTTTTAAATAAAAATCAGAAACTAAAAACTGGCCGTAAATTTCGCAGTTTTTCACGTACTACCCAGCTAGCACAACTTTTTTTGCTTGCAAAATATGGTTTTATACTGTCCTATGGTGTCTAAACAACATACCAAAAATGCAGCGATACTACTTGATTTGCGAGTTTAGGATAAAATTATGTACGATTTGACCGTACTAATACAGCTGTGACAACTCACGAATCTGTATAAGAAATACCCAAATCCAATTAATTTTACAGATATTTACCTGCTACTTAAATATATTGTATCCTGGCCATTTTTCCGCAACTCGACATCAAAAGGCGCCTGTTTTGCGTGGTCCCAACGCTGGCCCACTACTTGTTAGGGCCTTCACAGCCTTACATACACTATTGAATTTCTTCTTAGGTGTATGCAGGTTTTTTCACGATGTTTTCCTTCCTCGTAAAGCACTTGTGAATACCAAATGATATTTCGTATATAAGATTCTTTAAGATTATTGATACGAGCCGGGGATTTAATCCACGATCGCTGCGAAGTAGCCGTGCGTTTTACCTCTCGACCAATTTGTACATAATAATAGTTTGTAAACACTTAACAGACTATTATTACACAAAACACTTTTTTTTTTAGAAAGCGAACTATCTCAAAGGAAACTTGAAATGAAAAAGTTTGAATTTGAACGGTACATTCGATGTCGAAAATTAGATCACAGTTTAGGTGCTAAAAATATATTTACACGATCTTAATGTCAAGGCAATAAAGTTGTGTAAATATATTTTTGGCACTGTACAACAGTCGAAGTCAACGATATCGTTACGGCACACATATCCTCAATATCTACCTATATTATACGTATAAAGCAGGCATTCCCCTCCGTATAAAAACAATATTTTCATCGGAAAAAGATTACAAATTGTGTTATTATCCAAGCCCTCATATACCTTTGACCCGCAATTTCGCAATAATTTAACATCCATGTTTTATACAAGGTGCCCGCGAGCATGTGGGATATTTTTAATATTGTATCCCTAACCATATTTAGAAACTGGAATGCAATATGAAATTACTTTGATTCGGCTTTATTTTACAGATAAAAAAAACTTTTTTCATGGTTTACTCTTCACAAATTAGTCTTTTGTAGTTTATTATACAACAATGTAAAATAAAAAAGCATTAAAGCAATTTTTGCTATAATGCCAATTTTCAAACTTATTAAAAAAACGACGATATTTATGAGCTTTTTTAATTTGGGACACATGATGTATTTTGCTTTATTTATGCCAATATCAGATATCTATATTCTGGACTTAAAGTACATATCGAGGGTTGAGTGGTCAAACCCGATAAGTCGAGATATTTTTCTTTGAAATAACAACTTCACGTCAATGTCATATAGTTCTAATTTTAAAAACAGGTTTGCTCGACTTATCGGGTTTGACCACCCCATCCACATACAATAAATAATAATAGTCGCGGACACCTTGTATTTCATCGCTCGCTTGTACATGATACGTTTGATTAAATTGATCTAATA
>JALPQI010031072.1:0-13109 GCA_025490895.1 Thaumatotibia leucotreta
TCCCGACTTACTCCTAACCTCATTTGTGTCCGAATTATAGACTTCAAACTGCTCAAAATAGAACTCAGGGTTGTGCATGTCCTGGATCATCCCGCGGAACCGCACCAGCGTGCCGTCGGGCAAATTGTGGGAAGCATTTGAATTTATAAGAGGAATCTGAAAAGGTTAACCGAAGGTCATTGTTACCCAGAAAAACTATTGTACAGATTTGGAGAAAAAATAAATAAGTGGAGATAGTGTTACCTGATACCAGTTAGGTAATTTTAACAGGTTTTCTTTCCAAGTTTGCTCGTTTGCGAGCCATAAGTCTGGAGTTACAGTTTCGAAACAAGAGGCCGTGTCGTGCATTTTGGGAAATAACAATTATACTAAGAGTAGGACACGATTAAGGGAAATGTGTTTGATTGATTTATTAGCATTAAAGCGAACGATACCGTCTTTTAGTAAACTAAACAATTAAACATACATTATTTCTGTTGAATATAATAATGTGTGCACAAATTGACAGCGCGCCAAATAAATAATTATTGTTTATGATTGGTTTTCGATTTCGGTATTCTAAACCTGTCCTTAAATTAGTTAAATTATAACTTGAATGTTATTTC
This sequence comes from Thaumatotibia leucotreta, assembly GCA_025490895.1. Taxonomy (NCBI): domain Eukaryota; kingdom Metazoa; phylum Arthropoda; class Insecta; order Lepidoptera; family Tortricidae; genus Thaumatotibia; species Thaumatotibia leucotreta. The sequence continues at coordinate 606 of JALPQI010031072.1, forward strand.
ACTATCATTGATGTTTTTTATTGAATAAAAATATTAGAATAAATTAATATTATAATACACATTTTTTAATTTGTGCCACATTGGCCGATTGAAAACACGTTGCATTTTGCTTTGTCTATTACTCGTTACATTTTTTTACAAATACGTCAAATCAAATCCCGGAACTGTCATTAGTGTCAAAACAATATTGTGATGTGGTCGTACATTATTTTAGTTTTGTAGGCGTACTATTTAATTCTAAATAAATTAAAATAGGACTATTATCATCACCATGGGTACAACAGGCCAATCTATCACGTTGGCTAATAGCATCATAGGTGTTGGAATACTGGCGATGCCGTTTTGTTTTCAAAAAGTAAGTTTCTTTTCTTTCCTCTTAAATTTTCCTTTGTGACTTTCAAATACGTGTCTAATCGCATAAAACGATACTAATTATTAGATTTACTGATAATATTAGCTATCAGGTAGTTCTCGTATGATCAGGCAGTATGTATTACTTACTAAAAACTAATCCTGTTGATATCGACGCTGGAAAGGAGAAATTGGGTAAGCGACATTTTTGAAGATATTGAGTTATACACACCGTTAGAATCAGCAAATTTTTCCGCGTCGAATGAGCTAGGTTTCGAATCCATCGGACAACTTTTGTGTCGCTTATCCCATCGGTGATTTAGAGAACTTTCGATCATTTTTTACTACTAAACGACTTGGTTTTTGACAACTTTTAAGAAAATGGAGATTAGATAAAATATAATTCAACATAATGAATCTTGGATCATTTTACCTATTTGTCATGACAGGTTAAATTTTACTTGGATATTTTTGCTGTGTAACAACTAATCATCACTTGTGGGTTAGCTATTTTTACCTGACTGTATGATATGTTCTCATGTCGTTTGGACAATTTACCTTTATCTTAATTTAAAATTAAAGACGGTTAGACAATATTACTTAACTATGATATCTGAACTATTGGCGTTTATCCATTTTTACCCCTACATTTATTTATGAACCATATGTCGCTTAGGTATCCCTTTTTACCTGAATTTACATTAGAATACTCGTACTACTGTCACTTATCCTAACTTGCATGAATGAAATGTCAGTAAAAAAGTTAGCAACAATTTGCATACATAAATGTCTGCTATTTTATTCTTTGTCACGTTATGTAGAAACATTTGGCAGAGGGGTTGTCCTGTCAATTTTTACTCTGCGTTAAATAAAATGTTTTTGGAACTTTAATAAATAAAAATAAAAAAAGAAATAGGTACTAACTAAAACTATTTTTTAAGTGTTATCATAACGTAATACGATGGATAAACATACCAACAGGTACGGTTGTTAAAAGTATATAGTTTTCAAGTGCCTCGTTTGTAGGTAGGTACTAACTATTGTTGGCTCAATTACGAGTTATCCTTGTTGATTTTGCATGTTTTAACCCTTAAATGCATGACCTTGACAAAGATTTATTCTAATTTGAATTCTGACATGTTGTCAATAGAGTCGAAAATACATGATGCATGATGCAACCCTTAAATGCATAGTGATACATCACTATGCATTTAAGGGTTAAAATAAAGAGAAATGATCTCAAATAGAAAAACAAAATACATTTGTTTTTAATACTTAACAATAACTATTACTTACTCACATACTTACCTACTTTTTGGAATAAAGTTAAAAAAATACCTAAAACAGTGTCTTTCTTTTTTCACGTGTAAGTAAATTCGTTTACTTACACGTGAAGGAAATGTTCCACGTGTCACGGAATGTTACTCTTGTAATTGAAATGACTGACTATGAAGTCTAAAATAATTTCTCATTTTAAGTATGTGGATATTTCTTACTGATATATTTATGCTATTTTTTTCAATTTATATATTTTTACCCCGAATATAAAATAAGCCACATCGGCAGTTAGATAATTTTAACACGATGAATTTGTTATGTAAGTCTCGGGTGGACTTTTTTACCTTCCTTATTTCTTTTACAACGTGTTGCTTAGATAATTTTACCTGAATCAATTTTTCCGACCATTTTGCTTAAGCGACAGTAAATCCTTAAATAACACTTGAATACGTTAAATAATTAAAACATCACATAGAAAACATATTTATGTCCATAAATAATGCTTCAATTATTTGATTTGGCCTCCTAATTCATTTTAATGATTTTTTTTCGAAAATCTCGGCGGTTTTTTGCCTCTCCTGTAAAGAACGCACTGTGTCGCTTATCTAATTTCTCCTTTCCAGCGTCGATATGTTTTCAGTGTGGAGTTTTACTGGCTACTCTAATATTATTGTCGATGGGGCTTGTGTCCAGACTCTGTTGTCACTTTTTACTCAAATCTGCACTTCTCGCTCGAAGGAGAAACTTTGAATTTCTGGGTAAGTTACCAAATATGCTATCAATTACATCAAAGTCTAGTTTTCAAACATGAGTAGTTAAATTTCTATTGTTACTTGTTCTAATTGGATTCTGAAAGACTAACCTTGAAGGCTGGGTTTTCCCACATGGTACCATGAAATTATCATCACTTGGATATACTTTATATTCTTTTTAAACCTGTTATCGCTATTAATGACTGATAATTCACAATTCAGAAAGTGATAACAATTTCGAGGGAGTAACTGGTAAGAATTGTTTTAAAAAACTAGTATCACATTTACTTCAAATTAATAACCTTAACAATCTGCTTAACCTGCCACAAAAAATTATACAAGTTATAAATTGCAATAGGTATGAAAAAACTAGTAGATCACCATTTGAGGTTATATTACAACTTTTAAATATCAGTTATTGTATATTTTGCTAACATGTGTTTTTAAATTTGTGCATATCAACGACAACAACATATAAGGTGCAATCTGCTGTTGTTTTGTCATTGTAGATAGCACTTTTTATGTTGTTTGTAGGGTAGAATCCGCTATGAAAAAAAAATTGCAGATTGCACCTTATACATTGTTGTCGTTGATATTAGAAGATGCAATTATCACATAATTTACAGCATTCCATGTGTTCGGACCAGCGGGGAAGATGGCCATAGAAATTGGCATCATTGGCTTCCTCATGGGGACTTGCATAGCTTACTTTGTAGTTGTTGGGGACCTGGGGCCACAGATTATTGCCAAGATGTTTAACATTAATCAGAGTGATATTCTCAGGTAAGTTTATAATTATCTAGTGGAGATGTGATGGCATTTGCAAAGTTTAGATAACAAATACAATAGTTATGAGTCAACTCTTCTATCAATAAAATACATATACTCATTACTCATACAATGTTCTACATTGCAAGTCTCATTCTAATTAAATCTTAATAGTCTTTAAATTAAAATTGTTTTTAGGTAACCCAATACTATCCAGTCACCAAAAATGGTATATTCTCCAAAGTCCTTTAAAAAAGGAAAATAAACAAACTACTTTGACAAGAAAATTCAGCTTGCTGTTGAAACAAGCAAGGAGTAAAGCCAGAACTCAAATCTTGAGTTGACTAAGGAGTTGAAGTATGGTGTCAAAGACCTTGCCCAGTGTGGCGAATTGGCGATTATGAGCATTTACCCCCTAATGCGACCATACGCATAGTTAATAGGACAGGCTTACGTCCTGCAGTGGAATGAGAGAGGCTAATGTTGAGTTATGATTATAAATAAACAATTTTTCATCACACTTGCTGTCTAAGCGCGCCATTGCTTGCGCGCGTAGCGGGAGTAATAGAAAAGTGAAATTCCCTAGGGAGTAATAGAAATGTCAGTACGTCATTTAATAATATTATGTCTTAAAACTTATTTTTTGGTAGGCAAGTGTGATGAAAAACATTGTATGCATCACGGTCGGTAAGCGGAATACTAACTCGAGTCAAAAAAGCCCTCCGCCTAACGGCGTCGGGCTTCTAACACTCTCGTTAGTAATTCCGTACTTACCTCCCTTGATGCACAATGTACTATTATTATTGCAGAGACTACTTGCTCTGGTAGTTTGTTTCAAAAACATTTGATTTAAAAAGTGTTGCTGCCTTTAATTTTTTGTAATAAAATGTTTATTATTAATAGTCAGACATTTCCAGAACATCAATAATGGTGATAGTGTCACTGGTGTGCGTCCTGCCTCTGGGGCTGCTCCGGAACGTGGACAGCCTCAGCAATGTCAGCGCCGCTACCATCGGGTTCTACTTCTGTCTCGTTATCAAGGTGAGATCAAAGTCTACAGTGTGGGAAATAATCACGAAGAAGTATGAAGTGTGCAAAGCCAGAGCAAGTGTAGTTTATAAATGGGTCAATCACTAATTTATCTTTATTCTGTCATGTCTCCCAGGAGATGACAGTGGCATAGTTTACTACAAGATCCTGTAAGTTAGCTATCATGATTAGTAGTTGACCCACCTTGGGAGGGCCGCATAGCTATCAAAAAATTCAAACTTTTGTAAATTTTTATGCTATTAAATTATGGATTTAAGCGTGACCCGATGTTTCTTAATTTCAATAGCTTCACGTACTTTTCGCTCGGTTGAGAGGACTTTCGGGTTATGGAGCTCAATCAATTTACGCGATTAAGACCAGTTTGTCTTTAAAATATGAGTGATAATCGTGAAAGTTTAAATCAATACATATATAGATTTGTGAAGTTCAAGAAAGGTTTAAATTTCATTGACGTCGAGTATACATTGTAATGTACATTAGCCCTTACGAGGTTAAAGGTCGAATAACCTTTCAACATGTTTAAAATGGTTACCAGGTGATATCGGAGGCGACATCACAGCTCCCGGCAGCGCAGTGGGGCGCCGCCGAGCTGTGGCGTCCGCGCGGGGCGCTGCAGTGTGTGCCCATCCTGTCCATGGCGCTCTTCTGTCAGACGTGAGTGTGTCAGTGTCAGGCTAGTGTGTCAGGTGATGTCGGAGGCGACATCACAGCTCCCGGCAGCGCAGTGGGGCGCCGCCGAGCTGTGGCGTCCGCGCGGGGCGCTGCAGTGTGTGCCCATCCTGTCCATGGCGCTCTTCTGTCAGACGTGAGTGTGTCAGTGTCAGGCTAGTGTGTCAGGTGATGTCGGAGGCGACATCACAGCTCCCGGCAGCGCAGTGGGGCGCCGCCGAGCTGTGGCGTCCGCGCGGGGCGCTGCAGTGTGTGCCCATCCTGTCCATGGCGCTCTTCTGTCAGACGTGAGTGTGTCAGTGTCAGGCTAGTGTGTCAGGTGATGTCGGAGGCGACATCACAGCTCCCGGCAGCGCAGTGGGGCGCCGCCGAGCTGTGGCGTCCGCGCGGGGCGCTGCAGTGTGTGCCCATCCTGTCCATGGCGCTCTTCTGTCAGACGTGAGTGTGTCAGTGTCAGGCTAGTGTGTCAGGTGATGTCGGAGGCGACATCACAGCTCCCGGCAGCGCAGTGGGGCGCCGCCGAGCTGTGGCGTCCGCGCGGGGCGCTGCAGTGTGTGCCCATCCTGTCCATGGCGCTCTTCTGTCAGACGTGAGTGTGTCAGTGTCAGGCTAGTGTGTCAGGTGATGTCGGAGGCGACATCACAGCTCCCGGCAGCGCAGTGGGGCGCCGCCGAGCTGTGGCGTCCGCGCGGGGCGCTGCAGTGTGTGCCCATCCTGTCCATGGCGCTCTTCTGTCAGACGTGAGTGTGTCAGTGTCAGGCTAGTGTGTCAGGTGATGTCGGAGGCGACATCACAGCTCCCGGCAGCGCAGTGGGGCGCCGCCGAGCTGTGGCGTCCGCGCGGGGCGCTGCAGTGTGTGCCCATCCTGTCCATGGCGCTCTTCTGTCAGACGTGAGTGTGTCAGTGTCAGGCTAGTGTGTCAGGTGATGTCGGAGGCGACATCACAGCTCCCGGCAGCGCAGTGGGGCGCCGCCGAGCTGTGGCGTCCGCGCGGGGCGCTGCAGTGTGTGCCCATCCTGTCCATGGCGCTCTTCTGTCAGACGTGAGTGTGTCAGTGTCAGGCTAGTGTGTCAGGTGATGTCGGAGGCGACATCACAGCTCCCGGCAGCGCAGTGGGGCGCCGCCGAGCTGTGGCGTCCGCGCGGGGCGCTGCAGTGTGTACCCATCCTGTCCATGGCGCTCTTCTGTCAGACGTGAGTGTGTCAGTGTCAGGCTAGTGTGTCAGGTGATGTCGGAGGCGACATCACAGCTCCCGGCAGCGCAGTGGGGCGCCGCCGAGCTGTGGCGTCCGCGCGGGGCGCTGCAGTGTGTGCCCATCCTGTCCATGGCGCTCTTCTGTCAGACGTGAGTGTGTCAGTGTCAGGCTAGTGTGTCAGGTGATGTCGGAGGCGACATCACAGCTCCCGGCAGCGCAGTGGGGCGCCGCCGAGCTGTGGCGTCCGCGCGGGGCGCTGCAGTGTGTGCCCATCCTGTCCATGGCGCTCTTCTGTCAGACGTGAGTGTGTCAGTGTCAGGCTAGTGTGTCAGGTGATGTCGGAGGCGACATCACAGCTCCCGGCAGCGCAGTGGGGCGCCGCCGAGCTGTGGCGTCCGCGCGGGGCGCTGCAGTGTGTGCCCATCCTGTCCATGGCGCTCTTCTGTCAGACGTGAGTGTGTCAGTGTCAGGCTAGTGTGTCAGGTGATGTCGGAGGCGACATCACAGCTCCCGGCAGCGCAGTGGGGCGCCGCCGAGCTGTGGCGTCCGCGCGGGGCGCTGCAGTGTGTGCCCATCCTGTCCATGGCGCTCTTCTGTCAGACGTGAGTGTGTCAGTGTCAGGCTAGTGTGTCAGGTGATGTCGGAGGCGACATCACAGCTCCCGGCAGCGCAGTGGGGCGCCGCCGAGCTGTGGCGTCCGCGCGGGGCGCTGCAGTGTGTGCCCATCCTGTCCATGGCGCTCTTCTGTCAGACGTGAGTGTGTCAGTGTCAGGCTAGTGTGTCAGGTGATGTCGGAGGCGACATCACAGCTCCCGGCAGCGCAGTGGGGCGCCGCCGAGCTGTGGCGTCCGCGCGGGGCGCTGCAGTGTGTGCCCATCCTGTCCATGGCGCTCTTCTGTCAGACGTGAGTGTGTCAGTGTCAGGCTAGTGTGTCAGGTGATGTCGGAGGCGACATCACAGCTCCCGGCAGCGCAGTGGGGCGCCGCCGAGCTGTGGCGTCCGCGCGGGGCGCTGCAGTGTGTGCCCATCCTGTCCATGGCGCTCTTCTGTCAGACGTGAGTGTGTCAGTGTCAGGCTAGTGTGTCAGGTGATGTCGGAGGCGACATCACAGCTCCCGGCAGCGCAGTGGGGCGCCGCCGAGCTGTGGCGTCCGCGCGGGGCGCTGCAGTGTGTGCCCATCCTGTCCATGGCGCTCTTCTGTCAGACGTGAGTGTGTCAGTGTCAGGCTAGTGTGTCAGGTGATGTCGGAGGCGACATCACAGCTCCCGGCAGCGCAGTGGGGCGCCGCCGAGCTGTGGCGTCCGCGCGGGGCGCTGCAGTGTGTGCCCATCCTGTCCATGGCGCTCTTCTGTCAGACGTGAGTGTGTCAGTGTCAGGCTAGTGTGTCAGGTGATGTCGGAGGCGACATCACAGCTCCCGGCAGCGCAGTGGGGCGCCGCCGAGCTGTGGCGTCCGCGCGGGGCGCTGCAGTGTGTGCCCATCCTGTCCATGGCGCTCTTCTGTCAGACGTGAGTGTGTCAGTGTCAGGCTAGTGTGTCAGGTGATGTCGGAGGCGACATCACAGCTCCCGGCAGTAATTCAGCTTATTCATTTTTATTTCTCAAAAGTAATGAAATGTCGCTTACGGGACGTTTCCATGGAATGTTACAACTAACATTGTACTATTGTACAGTCGGGATCAAAATTGCATGGACAGTTTATGAATGAATTTATTCATAAATCGTCCATGCAATTCTGAACGCCGCTGTACATACCATTTTAGTTACTGTAGTTTTAAGTTCATGTGTACATTTGCATACTTGCTATGGTTAGACATAGAAATCTACCACTCTTTGTATGAATACCTATATCCGGTAAGGGTACCTAAATATTATTATTCTTAAAATAGTACATTACTGCAGACGCCGGGAAAGATGGGCTTATCGGCTGAGTAGGTATGGACAGTGATACGAAGCCGGTAAGCCCATTTCACGGCGAGGCATGTATAGTGCTTTTCTCAAACATATGCAATGAAATAAAAAATACGACAATCAAAAAAACAGAATTTAGCTGTTTAGCCTGTTCATGAAAACCGACGCCATGTTTTAAAAAAATATTACTTACCGGCCTAGGCCGTTAAATTCGTATGAAAATCCTTTACTATTATCTAGAGTTCATCCGCCTGCAACGTCATACTTTAAAGCCTATTATGACAACATTTCATTGCGTGTTTGAGAAAAAGTATTTGCTATTAATTTGGTATAACTACGAGTAATTGTAAATAGTTAGGTAATGAGGAATACAAATGAAACGGGATACATTTCCAGGCAACTATTCGAGATATTCGAGTCGATGCCAACCCTGTCGCTGGAGAAGATGAACGTGGTGACCAAGAACGCCATAAACATCTGCACAGCCGTCTACTTCACGCTGGGATTGTTCGGCTATATCGCGTTCGGGAAACATGATATTTCCGGTAAGTAATGTCAAACTACTATTTTTACTAGTACTTAGAGAGTGCTCTTTTTAACCCACTTAGGCACTGGTCTCACCGCGAGCTACTAAGCTATGAACTATCGGCTATAAACACGAATAAAAGATACGCACTCCCGTGTAAATAAAAAAGACACGGCGATACTCGCCCGGCGGTGATAGCTGATAGCAAGGCGAGTATCGCAGTGTCTCTTTTTTGGTCTCAGGCTTATCTGCTTAGCCAAGTTGCCAATCGCTAACGCTTAAATAGTAGCGTATCGTAGTTTTCCCTCTCTTTTTTACTCTTTTATATTAGTGCGACAAAGACAGTTAGCTGCCTTTCGTTTACGATTGACGATTAAGCGTTAGCGATTGGCAACTTGTCTAAGAACCCTGACCTGAAAAGTCGTAGCGAAAAATCGCGCTTTTGTATTGTCATTTTCATAAATAACTAATCCAGTAATTGGAGTTCCAGGCCAACGAAATTACGACAGATGCGTTATTGTCAAATCCGTCAAAGTCTCTTATGTCATTGTCAAATAAAGTTTTCAGGTTTCCACAACCTTTTTGTTATTTTATTTATTTATTTAAAATAATTCCTAATACAAACATTATATACCTGTGTAATGTTTGTACGTTTTTTTGTTTAATATGGCTGTCAAAACTAGGATTTTCTTAAAAACACGTAAATACCCAAAAACTTTTCTTTTCTCTTAACTAACATTGATATGACAAAATTTGCTTGTAAAGAACTTAAAATGATAAGAGCCAACGTTTCAAAGCCTATTTTAAAAAGAAGTTGAATTACAAGTGAACATATTTATACGACAGCGTGCCATATTTTTTAAGACAGTAGGTATGGTTAAATTACTAAGCAGTATAAGTAACCCTTATTACGGGTTAAAACTGCTTAGTAATAGTATAGTATAGTACTTATTTATACTACTTAGTAATTTAACCATACCTACCTTTTAATTTATGTGTAGTTAAATTGCTGTACCAAACGTTATTAACACCTGAGGTGATACCAGCGCAATACCAACTTTGTTACTAATAATTGCGAATAATTAAGTTTTTATTAAAATATCTTATATTTACGTGAAAATAAGTAAATAATATTATTTCTATAAATTAAAGAATTAAAATTACCAATAAATAACATATCTCAACGTCTGTTTTTAGAAAATAAGGATTTACTATTGTAAGAACATTTCATTGTTGTGGCAATATTTTCGTAGATTCTTTGGCCTCGAACTCCAGTTACTAGATTACAATGTTTACTTTGTTACAATTGTTTATCGTCGTATTGTCCAATATTGTGAAATATGGACCAAGTAAATGAATTATACAATACGCTAGTAATTTATTACGACTCGTTTTTGTCGGGCGTTGTGCCACTTGTGTAAATATTCATTATGATTTGATTTGTATGTCTTTTACCGTCATTGTTTTATACAGACGGGAAAATGTTGCTTTAAATATAACTTTTTGTTAAAAATTAACGAAATGATCGTCGCCGAAGTACTTTATTTAGGCATAGTACTCATTAATGTGAAACTTGAGAGGGCTTCTTTATTTCGTTCCGTTGCGATTATACTTTGTACATTTTTCTGAAAAATATTCTGTACAGCATTCCTGCACATAAACACAATAATATTTCTCCGTCAAAATATGAAATTTTACCTTCCAATAAAATTATTATTATGTTTCCTAGACTTCGGATATCTTCAGGATGTGAGAGCGTAGCGTCTCCCAATGACCGATAGATGCCGCTAGCGTCTATGAAGCCGCTCCACAGCCCGTAGCGCGCCGCTGTGACGTAGTTTCCGCCCCGACAGCTTCCTGTAACCAACCAGCTCGCACCCGGCGACTCGCCGCCATTTCATTGTTGAGGAGAATGTAAAGGTTGATAAAATATTGCCACCAGGAAGGCATTATCCAGATATCCGAAGTCTAGGAAACATAATAATAATTTTATTGGAAGGTAAAATTTCATATTATGTGTTCCGTTCGACTTCGGATATCTTCAGGATGTGAGACCTGTCTATTATCTCCTGGTGGCGAGTCAGCGGGTGCAGAAATGTTAGGGCTCTACTGCCCTAAAACAACCAATGAATTTTGACGTGTAGTCAATAAAATTAAGAATACATGATGCATCGCTTTGCATTCAGAGGTTAAGAATAGGCTCAAACGAGGCTTTTCGGTTAGGTAGAGTAGATATCCGCAGATTATATATAGGACTTACTTATCCGCAGATTTTACACATAAGTTTCACATAATATTTTCGGTAATTTATACGAATAGACACGTCCAGAATACCGTCGAATAATAATAATAATTCATATTTTGATGTTATCGAATTTAGAACGGAATTTCAGACAGAAAATAATTAAGTGAGAATTATTAGAATAATTGTCTACGTATAATACAGTACAGTGTAAGGTCATGGACTCTAGACTCGGTATTAACATTCCATATGTGGGTTTCTCTCTGATGTCGTACAGCTGTTCAGATTAAAACTAGTATTCTTTAAGCGTTTAATCAAACAGGCACCTTGAAGGCGAAGGTTTCGCCAAATAAATACTTTACAAATAATATTAATCAGAGATTATCGTTCGCTACGCTAAATGCGATAAAATATGTGAGGATATTTTCGTTACTTGATTTGATGAGATAGCTGGCAGACGATGTTATTTTTAGCGTACGACGATGACTATTTTCCATATGGGCGTACCTGTTTTTACTTTGGAGAAACGCCAACGGAACACCAGCAGACTTTTCTTTTGATCTGGTCAGTCAGCGTCGGTGTAGTAGCGTTCCGCTTACCTAAACGCATCGTGCGTTCAGTTAGGGCCAGTAGACCGAGGCATACTGTGGCACGTGGGCGTTTGAGGTGAGCGAACAGGTCGATGGACGGGGTACCCTAGCGGGTGAAGATCTGCTCAGTGGCTTCCGGGCGCTGGTGCCGCTCGGGGGCGCAGAGTCCCCTAGCTCGTCCGTCGACTTTCTGAAAGTACCGACCTGTAGGTATATGAACCGAACTGGTTCCGTAAGTTGTGAACCTGTAGTGCGTAGGCAATTCCCTGATGCCAATACTTTCTGCGTTGGTCGTTGTAACTAATAATCATACTAACTATCGATCTCCTCAGGTTCTCCTTAAGTTTTAAAGAGTAGTTTTTTTTTTTTTTTTTTTGGAGTCGCAGTGCAAGTTCCCTGTTGGAGACCACGCACCGGCTTCCTGTTGAGGATCGACTGAGAATGCGGTGCGTTGATCAATATACTCAATATAGTGTTTCCTTCTTACCTCGATATGAACGTATTTTATTACGTTCTTAATCCACCATGGGAGATTCCCTCAAGAGTCCGGTTGGCAGATGAGATGGGAGCTGGCATGGGACTCTGTAATCGCCCGAAGCAGTGTTAGGGCCTGCGATAGTGCAACCAGCCTCCATGGACGCCCAAGTTCGTAAGGTTGAGTCCGTCTAGGAGCGCACGGCGTTGGACGCGAGACACTGTCTCGCAACTAATCATTTACCTTATTTTCCCTGCAGGACGCAAATGTTGTGGCTATGGTTTGAGTAAGGGTTGTAACGTATTTCAGGTAGTATATTTGCTAACCTAGGTTGATGGGGGTCGATCTGGTAATCTGTACTCCTTTTTCGACTGGATTGCTATCAGGAAATAGTCTTGATAGGTGATCAAACGTTGGTCAGAAATGTATCATGTGGAAGCAGTCACGGACGTATCCAATTGTTTACTTACAAATAATATTAAGTATACTAAAACTGCCCAGGACCGGAGTCAGAGGTGAACAGTCGTGTTGGGGACCAGGACTTTCTTTGGGTCGTTGCGCTAGAGGAGTAAGTAAGTTCAGCTATTAATATGGGAGACCTTTAATCGGCTCTGGGAAAGAATAATCTGTGTAGGGACAGCACCGGGCATAGCAATACGCTTAGATAAAAACGAAGAATTTATATTCTGTGACGAGTT
>JALPQI010031074.1:0-21593 GCA_025490895.1 Thaumatotibia leucotreta
GTTAGGGCCAGTAGACCGAGGCATACTGTGGCACGTGGGCGTTTGAGGTGAGCGAACAGGTCGATGGACGGGGTACCCTAGCGGGTGAAGATCTGCTCAGTGGCTTCCGGGCGCTGGTGCCGCTCGGGGGCGCAGAGTCCCCTAGCTCGTCCGTCGACTTTCTGAAAGTACCGACCTGTAGGTATATGAACCGAACTGGTTCCGTAAGTTGTGAACCTGTAGTGCGTAGGCAATTCCCTGATGCCAATACTTTCTGCGTTGGTCGTTGTAACTAATAATCATACTAACTATCGATCTCCTCAGGTTCTCCTTAAGTTTTAAAGAGTAGTTTTTTTTTTTTTTTTTTGGAGTCGCAGTGCAAGTTCCTTGTTGGAGACCACGCACCGGCTTCCTGTTGAGGATCGACTGAGAATGCGGTGCGTTGATCAATATACTCAATATAGTGTTTCCTTCTTACCTCGATATGAACGTATTTTATTACGTTCTTAATCCACCATGGGAGATTCCCTCAAGAGTCCGGTTGGCAGATGAGATGGGAGCTGGCATGGGACTCTGTAATCGCCCGAAGCAGTGTTAGGGCCTGCGATAGTGCAACCAGCCTCCATGGACGCCCAAGTTCGTAAGGTTGAGTCCGTCTAGGAGCGCACGGCGTTGGACGCGAGACACTGTCTCGCAACTAATCATTTACCTTATTTTCCCTGCAGGACGCAAATGTTGTGGCTATGGTTTGAGTAAGGGTTGTAACGTATTTCAGGTAGTATATTTGCTAACCTAGGTTGATGGGGGTCGATCTGGTAATCTGTACTCCTTTTTCGACTGGATTGCTATCAGGAAATAGTCTTGATAGGTGATCAAACGTTGGTCAGAAATGTATCATGTGGAAGCAGTCACGGACGTATCCAATTGTTTACTTACAAATAATATTAAGTATACTAAAACTGCCCAGGACCGGAGTCAGAGGTGAACAGTCGTGTTGGGGACCAGGACTTTCTTTGGGTCGTTGCGCTAGAGGAGTAAGTAAGTTCAGCTATTAATATGGGAGACCTTTAATCGGCTCTGGGAAAGAATAATCTGTGTAGGGACAGCACCGGGCATAGCAATACGCTTAGATAAAAACGAAGAATTTATATTCTGTGACGAGTATACCGGTGTTTCGAGCTATCTCTCCATGGCCTCTTTCCTCGAGCAGCTGTATCTCGAGCTCGCTTACGACCGGGGGATTTTTGTCCCAAATTTGTTTATTGCCCTCGGAGAAATGGTCCGTTTTATGAGGAGGAACCCGTATTGTTGGAGAACGACTGCGAGTAGAGAGATTATAAGAAATCTGTTTCCAAACCTTGTCAATACCATCAGTTTTCAGACAGCAGGCCCGCGGATTTGAGTGTCTGAGGAATCCGGGGCTGATCAAACATTTGTAGAATAACATGAGATATTACGTTACAGATTCCATTCATTGTCGAACAGGTCTTCGGTTTGGTGCACTAAGTTTTCCTGCTTCTGCTGTATTGGATCGTGGGAGACTGCAGGTAGTATTTGAATATAGATACAACGTACAGATTTCCTATAGAACAATAGGACGCAGTTCCTTGTGACTCGGTCAGCCACTACAACGGATCCTCGATCGAGAACGAGGGATCCGCAATCCCCCCAGCTGCAGTAGGCACGTGTATGTCTATCAGGGACACCCGAAGCAGGAGCACCAGACTGTGGTTTGCAATGCTTCCGCTCGGCAGGCGGCGCCAGGGTGGTTGCCGGCATCAGCTTGGTTACTTACGTGATATGGGGGGGCCAAACTGACAAGAGTCGTTGGCGCTTTCGCGTTGGGCAGAGCGTATGGCGAATATCGCGGGCGGTGGCGTCATCCGGCCAGTTGGCAGCCGGCAGCGAGGCGTTATCGCGGCGTCATTGTATCGGCTTTGCGGGCCACTGTAGTTGCACAATGAACTTCATCGGACCAATTGTATTGTGACTTGTAGCGCCATTGCGGTGGTCGCGTGAATGTAGCGGTTTCGTGATCGGCAGCAACATTGAGGTGGGTTATACCGCCATGCCTGGACAACATCAGCATCAGCATCGAACGGCAGTATTATTACCTGTAATGTCATCATGGTGACTATAATTTCGTGGCCAGCGGTGTCCCGTGGCACCCGGTGAGGTCAATACCGATGGTGCCGTCGCGACGACTAGTGAAGTCGGGACCGGTGGCGTGGTTGCGGCAGCCAATGAGGCGAGGACCGGTGGCACCGTTGTAGCGCCCAGTGAGGTCGGGATCGGTAGCATCGTAGTCGCACCCCGTCAAAAAACGGGATCGGTGGTGCCGGCATGGCACTCAATGACTTTAGTACCTGTGGCACCCACGTGGCGAGCAGTGAGCTCAGGACGGGTGGTGCCCACGTGGCAGCTAGTGACGTCGGGGCCGGCGGCACCGACATGGCGTCAGTGAGGTCAGGGCCGGTGGTGTTCACGTGGCGTTCAGTAGCGTCGGGACCGGTGGCGGCCAGCGTCGGGACCGATGGCGTCCCCGTGACAGCTAGCGACGTCAGGCCCGGTGGCACCAACATGGCAGCCAGTGGAGTCCCCGCCCCGGTGGCACCGTCGTGGCGGCCAGTGAGGTCGGGATCGGAGGCGCCCCCCGTGGCGGCCAGTGAGATCAGGACCGGTGGCGCCCATGTGGCGGCCAGTGAGGTCAGGATCGGTGGCGCCTAGGTGGCGGCCAGTGAGATCAGGACCGGTGGCGCCCATGTGGCGGCCAGTGAGGGCAGGATCGGTGGCGCCCATGTGGCGGCCAGTGAGGTCGGGATCGGAGGCGCCCTCGTGGCGGCCAGTGAGGTCAGGATCGGTGGCGCCCAGGTGGCGGCCAGTGACATCAGGACCGGTGGCGCCCAGGTGGCGGCCAGTGAGGTCAGGACCGGTGGCGCCCACGAGGCGGCCCGTGAGGTCAGGATCGGTGGCGCCCAGGTGGCGGCCCGTGACATCAGAACCGGTGGCGCCCAGGTGGCGGCCAGTGAGGTCAGGACCGGTGGCGCCCAGGTGGCGGCCAGTGAGGTCAGGATCGGTGGCGCCCAGGTGGCGGTCAGTGAGGTCAGGACCGGTGGCACCCACATGGCGGCCAATGAAGTCGGGACCGGTGGTGCCCACGAGGCGGCCAGTGAGGTCAGGACCGGTGGCACCCACATGGCGGCCAATGAAGTCGGGACCGGTGCTGCCCACGTGGCAGCCAGTGGCGACCACGTGGCGGCCTCTCATCACAACATTCGTCGCCATCCGCAGACTAGACTCCTTGGGTTAATAGAATATCATTAAGCTAACTCACCCATCGATCCGAGAGCGGAAAACGTAAAGAGTACCCAGGTCCAGCTGCAGCTCCCGGCGGCGGCGGCGGAGCGCGGGGTGGCCCCCGGCGCGCCCGGCCGCGGCGGCGACACGGTGGCGCCGGCTCCCCGGCGGCGCGCGGGCCGCCCCCGGCCGGCGGCGCCGCGCTGCCCGCGGCGACACGATGTAGCGATGCACGTTCCCTCTCGTCGGGTGCGGAGCGGCTTACGTTACCGTATGAGAAGTAACGCGATCGAAAACACGCGTTAATCGGACGATTTCCTACTTAAATCTCGGAAACGCCTACGACTGAACGACGGTAACGTTTAAAACACGATCGTGGTCGAGAACGTATTTCGCCAGAAAAAGTGGGTAGATCGAAGTCACCTTGAAAATTGCGCGACGGACGTTATCGGTTCGAAAATACTTCGGGAACTCGATTATTCGAAATGAAATTTTAAAATTCGAATCTAAAATTTTCGTCGTAAATATTTAACGATAGACCACTTTCTTGACGATTAGCGAAACACTTCAAATGACTTCCTTAAATTCACTTCAAATGAATAACTTTTCTGTTCGAGCAGAAGTTCCGAATTATAATTACTGGGAATTAAGTCGATCGAGAAGTTAAAGACCACGTGTCGAATTTAAATAAAAATATGCGGACCTTCGCCAAGACGGTCGACGAAACAATGAAATGGCGGCGAGTCGCCGGGTGCGAGCTGGTTGGTTACAGGAAGCTGTCGGGGCGGAAACTACGTCACAGCGGCGCGCTACGGGCTGTGGAGCGGCTTCATAGACGCTAGCGGCATCTATCGGTCATTGGGAGACGCTACGCTCTCACATCCTGAAGATATCCGAAGTCAAACGGAACACATAATATGAACTGGGACATCGTATAGTAGATGTTTTTTTTGAGTTTCTTAGAAAAGCCTTATAATGAATTTTGATCACGATTAAGTTTCAAGGTCTTATTATAAAAGCGGAAGACAGACGTTCAGTACAATTTTTTAAAGTTACCTGGTAAAAAGCGTGTTTTTGAAACTATAAATTTATTGATACAGGGTGTTTTTTTTTCGACCGTTCAAATTCTACGTAGTGAATGTGTAGGTCATACTCACCAACTTTTACTATGGGGACAACGTCGAAATCGCGAAAAAGAAATCAGCTGTTTCATACAAATTGGCGGCATTACGCCGGCCGAAATGTATGAAACAGCTGATTTTTTTTTCGCGATTTCCACTTTGTCCCCATAGTAAAAGTTGGTCAGTATGACCTACACATTCACTACGTAGAATTTGAACGGTCGAAAAAAAAACACACTGTATTATACTTTCGAGAGACATAATAACTACAAGGTGCCCACGAGGAAAGGGAAAAATTCTAATGGCATATTCCTTAGACTAAAAGAAGCAAAAAATGGTAAATGAGTTTTGGTCAAATCTGCAAAAAAAGAATTGTTTTTTATCTACACAAATATCGTTAAGTGCTCTAAAATGGGTTCAGAAACAATAGACAATGACCAGCATTACCCACCATCAGAACTTGGCACATACATAAAGTTAACATTACATACGATTTTTCCGGAGGTTAAGGACCGTATCGAATTATAAGTAGACAAGATAAAAGTGACACATCTTTAATATTAAGTAATATTTTGAAATAAAACAAAAAATAAATTAAAATATAACACTTTTTCTACAACTATGTTCTAAAGAGACTGCCATAGGACCCCTATTTAGCCGTCAATCTTACTTTCTTCTGGATGTCCTTCATTCGATTTTGGACGACAGCATTTGCTATATTTCCTGACACCTTGTTCCACTTTTTTTTTAAGTCGTCGGCTGATGTTGCAGCTCTGGCATTTTTTGAAGCTGCCGCTTCATAAAAGCCAAGTACCTTTCGTTTGGGGGTACTTCTGGGCACTTGGAGGGATTCATGTCTTTTTCGACTATATCAACCTTGTTTGTTTTATGCCATTCAAGGGTGGCTTTCGAGTAATAGCATGACGCCAAATCAGGCCTAAACAAAGTAGGCATCCTATGCTTTTTAATGAGAGGCAGCAGTCATATTTTTTAAATACTCTTCTTGGTATACTTCAGCGGTTAAACTACCTGTGGTGAAAAAAAATTGAAACGCATGCTACATTGACAAATTGCTTGCCATACCAGTATTATTTACCAATTTTTTCAACACTGATGGCTGTATCTTGTTTAGAGAGAATTTTTCCAGCGGGCATGGTACAATACTAAGGTCCAGGGGTCGTTTATAAATCTAGTTTGCAGTACATTTCGTCGTCCATGATAATACATTGCTTTTTCTTAGTCAGCACATGATCATACAGTTTACTTGTCCGTTTTCTAACTGATACGACTTTTTTTTATCTCTTTTAGGTTGTTTCTGTTTTTTATATGTCTTTAGATTACGCCTCTTTTTAAATTTTTGTATCATAAAAGACGGAGTTTTCGCTTTTTTGGTAGCATTGGAGAGAAAGAGTTGGATTTTGTAAAAATATTCGTACTACTTTCTTATGCAACGCTGGGTCCCATGGTCCCTGTTTTCTTTCACTCTTGGGCAGATATTCTAAAGTTAAAGTGTTGGTGAACTTATTTATCGGTTTGTATATGCCTGCAGAAGTGAACTTATACTTTTTAACGAGCTTTCTTATTGTTATGCCCTTAATTTTACACCAGTCGTCCAAAATTATTTTCCGGGTCTCTAAGTTAATCAGATCCATTTCATTGATTTTAACGGAATGACATATTGTTTCTGACCTTAAATCATACCCATTAATATGGTTCATAATATACTGAACAGTTTTTGTTATATAAAGTTGAATATACGTATTTATAGGGCCCTAAAGTTGTCTACTTACATTTAGATACGGTCCTTATGAGTTTTAAATTTGGAACAGCTGTCAGATTCAAGTGGGGTGTCTATTCTGGTATCTATAAATATTCAGCCAGTCATCGACACAAAAAGTTAACTCAGAATTGACACCCCACTTGAATCTGACAGCTGTTCCTTGATAATGAGTGGCAGTGACTCGGATAACGATATGAGCACTCCGCCGGACATACTCAATGCAGCTATGACCGCAACTAATAACCTGTTGCCGCAAAAGTCGAGAGCCAAGTATGAGAAGGCTTTGTTTCTGAACGCATCTTAGAGCACTTATGATATGTGTGTCATTGTGTGTAGATAAAGTAGTGTATGCAACTATACGTAAGCAGGCATTACAACACTCGTGTGATGCTATTATGAAACTCACCTTCGGTTCGTTTCATAAAGTCACACTCGAGTTGTAATGCCCCTCATTACGTACAGTTGCATAAACTACTATTA
The DNA here is from genome assembly GCA_025490895.1 of Thaumatotibia leucotreta. Taxonomy (NCBI): domain Eukaryota; kingdom Metazoa; phylum Arthropoda; class Insecta; order Lepidoptera; family Tortricidae; genus Thaumatotibia; species Thaumatotibia leucotreta. The sequence continues at coordinate 6,658 of JALPQI010031074.1, forward strand.
GGTTGTGCCTTAATACACAATAAAAGGATTTTATTAATCAAACTATCGCAAAAAATGCTCTTTAAAGTTTTTTTACATTTGCTAGGTAATTAAAAATATTTTTGTTTGTTTGGTGTCTGTCAATTAAGTGTGACAAGACTAAGACAACATGGTGACAAAATCGTTTCCTAAAATGAGTTTATCATAGCGTAACGGTCTAAAACGGTTTTAAGAAAAAATCTAATTTTCTCTTAAAATAGACTGAATTGAGAAAACTTCATATGACATTTTTAACTTCAAATTTGGTCAGAAATCCGCTGTTGAATTTTTTCCCTTTCTTCTTGGGTAAATTGCATAAATATAATCGGAGGTCTCCATTATCAAGCACTGAGCCCGCGTTCACGCCAAACGACTAATAATCTCTTCGAAACATGTCGCGCGTTGTTACTAAATACACGTGAGTTTAACCGTTTAATTATATTTTCTCAATCATGCAATGAAATATTGTTGTTATATTCCTTATAATAGGTTGCGAAGTATGATGTTTCAGGTGCGACTAGGACGAGAGGTCGTTAATTTAATGGAATTGAATACAAACCTTGAATCCCCAGGCCGGCAAAGTGCTCTTTTTTAATTCTATTCCACATAAATTTGTGGCACAGGCATCATGACGTTTTTGTTGTTTATTTCATTGCATGTTTGAAAAAAGCACTATACATACCTCGGCCGGAAATATGGGGTTGCCCGCCTCAGACCTATCCGGCCTCGCTTCGCTTGGCCGTCTATGTCTTCGGCCGGCAAACCTTTTCGTCCCGGCCTCTATAGTAATGTACTATTTCATCACACTTGCTGTCTAAGCGCGCCATTACTTGCGCGCGTAGCGGGAGTAATAGAAAAGTGAAAATCCCTAGGGAGTAATAGAAATGTCAGTACGTCATTTAATAATATTATGTCTTAAAACTTATTTTTTGGTTGGCAAGTGTGATGAAAAACATTGTATGCATCACGATTGGTAAGCGGAATACTAACTCGAGTCTTAAAAGCCCTCCGCCTAGGGCTCGGGCTTCTAACGCTCTCGTTAGTAATTCCGTACTTACATCCCTTGATGCACAATGTACTATTATTCTATCGTAGTACAGCGCCATAGACGAGAGCGGCGTGAACGTGTGTGTAGCGGGGCGAGCCGGGCTCGCGCACTACAGCTGCGCCGCTCGACGATGGAAACTGTTCGGCAACGAGTCCCAGGAGAAGGAGTTCACCGTCACCGGCGGGGTGCTGTGGTGGCGCGACCACATCGTCATAGGTAATGTGTATATTGTAGCACGGCGCCATAGACCAGAGCGGCGTGAACGTGTGTGTAGCGGGGCGAGCCGGGCTCGCGCACTACAGCTGCGCCGCTCGACGATGGAAACTGTTCGGCAACGAGTCCCAGGAGAAGGAGTTCACCGTCACCGGCGGCGTGCTGTGGTGGCGCGACCACATCGTCATAGGTAATGTGTATATTGTAGCACGGCGCCATAGAGGAGAGCGGCGTGAACGTGTGTGTAGCGGGGCGAGCCGGGCTCGCGCACTACAGCTGCGCCGCTCGACGATGGAAACTGTTCGGCAACGAGTCCCAGGAGAAGGAGTTCACCGTCACCGGCGGAGTGCTGTGGTGGCGCGACCACATCGTCATAGGTAATGTGTATATTGTAGCACGGCGCCATAGCCGAGAGCGGCGTGAACGTGTGTGTAGCGGGGCGAGCCGGGCTCGCGCACTACAGCTGCGCCGCTCGACGATGGAAACTGTTCGGCAACGAGTCCCAGGAGAAGGAGTTCACCGTCACCGGCGGCGTGCTGTGGTGGCGCGACCACATCGTCATAGGTAATGTCGTGTATATTGTAGCACGGCGCCATAGACCAGAGCGGCGTGAACGTGTGTGTAGCGGGGCGAGCCGGGCTCGCGCACTACAGCTGCGCCGCTCGACGATGGAAACTGTTCGGCAACGAGTCCCAGGAGAAGGAGTTCACCGTCACCGGCGGCGTGCTGTGGTGGCGCGACCACATCGTCATAGGTAATGTCGTGTATATTGTAGCACGGCGCCATAGACCAGAGCGGCGTGAACGTGTGTGTAGCGGGGCGAGCCGGGCTCGCGCACTACAGCTGCGCCGCTCGACGATGGAAACTGTTCGGCAACGAGTCCCAGGAGAAGGAGTTCACCGTCACCGGCGGGGTGCTGTGGTGGCGCGACCACATCGTCATAGGTAATGTGTATATTGTACCACGGCGCCATACACGAGAGCGGCGTGAACGTGTGTGTAGCGGGGCGAGCCGGGCTCGCGCACTACAGCTGCGCCGCTCGACGATGGAAACTGTTCGGCAACGAGTCCCAGGAGAAGGAGTTCACCGTCACCGGCGGCGTGCTGTGGTGGCGCGACCACATCGTCATAGGTAATGTGTATATTGTAGCACGGCGCCATAGACGAGAGCGGCGTGAACGTGTGTGTAGCGGGGCGAGCCGGGCTCGCGCACTACAGCTGCGCCGCTCGACGATGGAAACTGTTCGGCAACGAGTCCCAGGAGAAGGAGTTCACCGTCACCGGCGGCGTGCTGTGGTGGCGCGACCACATCGTCATAGGTAATGTGTATATTGTAGCACGGCGCCATACACGAGAGCGGCGTGAACGTGTGTGTAGCGGGGCGAGCCGGGCTCGCGCACTACAGCTGCGCCGCTCGACGATGGAAACTGTTCGGCAACGAGTCCCAGGAGAAGGAGTTCACCGTCACCGGCGGCGTGCTGTGGTGGCGCGACCACATCGTCATAGGTAATGTGTATATTGTAGAACGGCTGTTCCTTTCATGCGTAAAGCTATCTGCACTACTGTTGCTCTGCCCGCTCCATAACGCTGTACAGGAGACCCTACTTGCCACTTAGTTTTGCGGATGGTATAATAAGATTAATAAGGTACGATCGGACATCACCGTTGATGAATTACTATTTATAAATTAAAACACATTTCAATTTGAGATCGATATAAATATACTGCGATCGACGCGAAGTTCTGAAATAAGACTTCCTTTCAGGGTGCTACAGTATCGTCGACGGACACGACGAGATACGCTTCTATCCTAGGGATTCGAAACTGGACAACCGGTTCGCGAAGATCGTCCGAGTGCATTCACAGGTTAACTTTATGACATTCCAATAGCTTTTAATTGCGACGATGGATGAGTGATACACTTTTAATTCAGTAATCGTGTTCTTTTTTACTTTTTCATGTGAACTATAATCAAGTCCTTTCAGTATGAAAAGAGAACTCTAATATCAGTCAACAGAGATCAAAACCAAAGTGACCATATGTGGGTAAATTTATGTTATTTTTGACAGTTGTAACACATCTCACTGAATAATATGAAGATATAGGTAATTAATTGCACCATCGAAATGAAGTACTAATTGCAAAAAATGTAGTGAAAGGAATTAATGATTTGCGTCAAAATATTGAAGAAAATCCCTTGAACAAACGTTTTGTTCAATCTTACAGTTGCAATTGGAGTTGCTATCAGTCCGCAAAAAGAACACTTATTTCAAAATTCCCCCTTGTGTTTACATGACATATTGTTGTGCGCATGACCTCAACTCTCGTGGAACTATTTATAACAACTGGTGGTTTCTTCAGAATACCATTTTCAAAATCAATAATATTTTAGTATCTGCCAAGCACAAGTTCTATATAATTCAACGTGGATCGTCAAGTAATTTTCGAAGGTCTGTACTGTATAACTAATATGTATAACCATTCGCAGTAATACGCGTTACAAGCATGTGCATTCGAGGCACTCGCCACCGCTTTAAGCCCGCTGCCAGATGGCTTGGCTTCGACGATGGTGCCGCCCTTCCCCACACTGATTAACACTTTTTCTAGAACTTTATATTTTTATTTTCACTAATTACTTACTGCTTGTTTTAAATTATTGTATGTTATTTGAATAAAAGATTGGATTATCTCATAAAAAAAAATAACCATTCGTCGTTATTTGTGTCAGGTATTCGTGCTGGACGCGCTAGACGACCAGCTCGTCGTGTTTGGAGCCGACGCGTTGGTTACTATCTACGAATTAAGTACTGACAATGGTGAGTTATGAACTACTATTGGGTTCTGTTTTAGATTTTATACTCACATCAGCCTATATTAATTCACTGCTGGACGATGGCCTCTCCTATTAAATTGTTCACATTAGGAGGTAAATGCTATGGGCATACGGATTGGCGATCGGAGTAGTGTGCCTACTATGATGATGCGGCTGGGCAGCATCAATTTCCTATCAACGAATGGTCTAATGCCTTAGGCAGCCTTGGCAATTTTCGGGAACAAATGTATTCTTAAGGCCGTCATTACCATCACGCAGCGTAATTTGATACTAAATAGAACATTGATATCGACGTCGTCGTGAAAAAAATATTTTAGTTAAGTACATATAAGCACACAAAGATTTTATTCCATAACTGAGGCTTATTTAATAAATTTATGTCCGTATATTTTACAGTTGAAGTATTTTTTTATCACACAGGTTTATGATGGGCGTATTTTTTATTTGCTATTATTAAAAAACTGCTTCTGTTTGATTTGATTACTCCTGCGCGTATTTAGTTTTGTGGATTCCAAACATTTACGATACTGACAGAACTGTTATCATCCTCTGCTTTTGTCTTTTAGCTGGCAACATCGAGATGCGCTGCGTCCAAGCTGTCGACGTATCAGCACTGTCGCACCCGGCGTGCGTGGTGTCGGCGTCGCTGTGCCGGCTGCAGGACTGCCAGCGCCAGCCCGCCGTGCAGCCCGACTCGCTGGTAACACTAGCACACTAACCCGGGCAGCCGACAGTGCCGTGTGTCGTGTCGCACCCGGCGTGCGTGGTGTCGGCGTCGCTGTGCCGGCTGCAGGACTGCCAGCGCCAGCCCGCCGTGCAGCCCGACTCGCTGGTAACACTAGCACACTAACCCGGGCAGCCGACAGTGCCGTGTGTCGTGTCGCACCCGGCGTGCGTGGTGTCGGCGTCGCTGTGCCGGCTGCAGGACTGCCAGCGCCAGCCCGACTCGCTGGTAACCAAGATAGCCAAGATGCCAATCGTATCTGTAGAATACTCCCTATTGGTCACTATAAGCACTGAACTGGCTCAGCAACGCACCATCAAGCCTTGCACTCCGTGCGGTGGTCTAACGGCAACTGTCGCCTCCCACTACTCGGGTCCTGACGTCTGCGCTTGAGACAGGTTTTAGATACATCAATACACTACAGTGTCTTTGTCGTAGTCGTACCGTCCCTAAATGACGGTGCAACGACCGTCCCACCTTCGTGGTATGCGAAAGGCCACAGCTGCAGTAGCGGAAACGCGTGAGCAGCCACACATACTCCAGGAGTATCGTTTGTATATTCAGTGTCTTTGTCGTATAGGTAATTTCACCAGAGTTGAGGCGAATGGTTACACACAGATCCAAATCAAGTACTAATTGCAAAAAATGTAGTGAATGAATGAATGACTTGCGTCAAAATATTGAAGGAAATCCCTTGATCTAAATTTCCGGTCAATTTTACAGTTGCAATTGGGTTTGTTGTAAGTACGAAAAAATTAAAGAAAAAAAAACCTTTTTAAAAACAAGCTTTTATTATTTGTTTATAAAATGAACTAAAAAGTTAAAAATAAATTAACTCTAAAAAGAAATATAACACTTTGTAACTTGATTATAACCTTTAACGACAAATAAGCGTCTTCGTCTAGGACAAACAAAATAATTCCATATTGTACAAATTTATTTAATTTTAACACTAAAACTTTTCACCATACATAATTATTCAATCTCGTCCCCCCTCTTTATCATAGTACCCATTTATAAATGAAAGCGTGTTACATTTAATACAACACAACATTTTCCTCAAGCTATCGCAATGTAACACGCTTTCATTTATAAATGGGTACTATGATAAAGAGGGGGGACGAGATTGAATAATTATGTATGGTGAAAAGTTTTAGTGTTAAAATTAAATAAATTTGTACAATATGGAATTATTTTGTTTGTCCTAGACGAAGACGCTTATTTGTCGTTAAAGGTTATAATCAAGTTACAAAGTGTTATATTTCTTTTTAGAGTTAATTTATTTTTAACTTTTTAGTTCATTTTATAAACAAATAATAAAAGCTTGTTTTTAAAAAGGTTTTTTTTTCTTTAATTTTATTTTTAACTTTTTAGTACCTCTATTTTTAATTCGAGATTTACTACGACGTAGTTCGCAGCGCGTAGCAGCGTTATTCCGTTATGAAGTCCGTAGTTCGTTCACATGATATGTAATATGTAGGTACTGATTTAAATATCAATAATGTTGAAATTATGTAATCACTTGTTAGTTATTTGTAACGTTTCTCATTCTATCCATTTCTTTTAATGCATCAACATTACAAGGTTTCTTCGACGTCAACTTGGAGCAGTCAAGTTCTTCGATTTGAAGACCTGCTAAAGACCTAACTCGGCTTAAAGCTACATAAGCTTGACCAGCAGCGAACAATTTGGAGCCTAGATAAATAACAGCATGATCTACAGTACCTAATTCCCTGCATTTTATGCACAGTTGAAGCCCAAGACAAGACAATCGGGAGCATTCTTCTTTCAGCTGTGCCGTGATTAAATTTAGCAGGAAATTGAACTGATTTAGGGTGTATTATGTGAATGCCATCGTTACCAAAGTCTACGCGAACCGATGGTACATCGCTATCGTATAGTTGAGCACGTCTGTAATACGGCCATATGATTTCAGTGATGTGACCTATTGCTCCATTCACAAGTCCCTTAGCAACGTCAACGTTAGACCTCAACATAACTTTAGCAACAACAAATATTTCTAGTTCTTTTGGAAGACCTCCTGTTTTGTTAATGTCCGTGTGTATTATTTTATTACTATCAATCTGATCATTCTTTTTTGATCCATCAATTAATTGATCTTGTGCTATTATTTTAAACATTTGTGTACTCTTCTTCCTAAAATGTTCGAGAACGGCTGAATTATGTTTATTGACCTGCTGATTCGTTGGGTAAATACGTAGAGCCTTTTCAATCGAGAACTCGTTAGCGGCAAGACATGTTTATACACCCTCATACTATTCAGCCCTCGGCACGTGCTCACCTTGGCATTGGGTCATCCATCCAATCAATCATATATAATTAATATGGGACGAAAGCAGGAGACTCGTCAAGACGAATCAAACGAGACCAAACTCGATGGGGTTGCGTCGTTTAATTACGGAGTTCCTATGGCCACCTTCCGGCTCCAACATCAGACCCTGGTTACCATATAGTATCAAAGTACTCGTCAAGACTAATCCAATGAGCTCAAACTCGATGGGGTTGCGTCGTTTAATTACGGAGTTCCTATGGCCACCTTCCGGCTCCAACATCAGACCCTGGTTACCATATAGTATCAAAGTACTCGTCAAGACTAATCCAATGAGCTCAAACTCGATGGGGTTGCGTCGTTTAATTACGGAGTTTCTATGGCCACCTTCCAACTCCAACATCAGACCCTGGTTACCATATATATAGTATCAAAGTACTCGTCAAGACTAATCCAATGAGCCCAAACTCGATGGCGTTGCGTCGTTTAATTACGGAGTTCCTATGGCCACCTTCCAACTCCAACATCAGACCCTGGTTACCATATATATAGTATCAAAGTACTCGTCAAGACTAATCCAATGAGCCCAAACTCGATGGGGTTGCGTCGTTTAATTACGGAGTTCCTATGGCCACCTTCCAACTCCAACATCAGACCCTGGTTACCATATAGTATCAAAGTACTTGTCAAGACGAATCTAATGAGCTCAAACTCGATAGGGTTGCATCATTTAAGCACGGAGTTCCTATGGCCACCTTCCGGCTCCATCATCAGACCCTGGTTACCATATAGTATCAAAGTACTTGTCAAGACGAATCTAATGAGCTCAAACTCGATAGGGTTGCATCATTTAATTACGGAGTTCCTATGGCCACCTTCCAGCTCCATCATCAGATCAGCTCTATGTCACAATAACATTGCATTGTCATCCGATTTATACATGCATTCAAAATTTCAGCTCAATCGGAAACCGGGAAGTGGATGAAATTTAAGTTGCAAGATTTGATTACAGAACGACAGACAACGGGACAGGTGAAACTAAATAAAAGCTTGTAAAAAGAACATTAATTTCAAATTCCCCGTGTGTTTACATGACATGTTGATGTGTGCGTGACCTCAACTCCCGTGGAACTATCTATACTAATAAGAAAGAAGTACAGAGGGAGAAAACGATTGGCAATTCGGATACGCGCTCAGGCCGCGTGCCGTGGACATGTCGCGTGCCGGCGTTCGTGGTGTACAGTCAAGGGCATAAATATGTTTACACTTTTTTATCTTATGCCGTTAAAATAATGTGCAAAAGTGTATACATATTTTTGCCCTTGACTGTACACACTAACCCCCTTATTCATAAACGTCTCCTAATTTAGCAAGCTGATAAGTATTGCTTTCGGTGTTATTAATGTGTAGACCGATATAAGATTTTGTTTCCTTATACAAACTTCAGACCCGCTTTTCACCGAAAAATCCTTTCTTAGTACTCACATACTTCTTATAAGGAATCTATGTGCTACATGTCAGTCAGTGCCTATTTATTTAGGTTTTATGAAAAAGCTTATTTCATTATTATATGAAAGATTGTTTCTTAGGTGCTGAATGCCAGCGGTCGCCTCATGATGGTCCAAAGAGAAGAATATGATGTGGACGAAGATAATAACCCGGTAAGTGATTTTCTTTTTACGGTTTATTGTCTCCAGCGTCAGACGAATGAACAGCTTATGTTGGCAATAAATAATACTAACTTACGCTCCAAGGATTATAGACTGGAACTATTATGACCCTTAGAAACTACTCTATTCCGGATTAATACGTCCGTCAGATAAAATAAACACTACCCCTTTCCCTAGGTATACATGTGTAAGTCTAATACGGGCGATCAATTAAACCAGGCATGGGATTCATTAGTGTAATCATGGATTACAAGGTTTTTTTAAAGTTACTCTCAATTATGACCCCACAGATTTTTTTTAAGATTATCGGGGCAGCAATGTAGGTACTAACATTTGTTATTGTTGATATGGCAGTTATGTCATCTGCTTTTGAAATTAGCTGTCATCGAGTGTTTAACTCGGGTATGTTGCTCTACATTGCGCGCCGAATTATTTTGTATGGAAAATTTTGTTGCTCTAATAGGGATGATGACTGTAGATAAAATAAATTATTTAACATTATGCACGACATAATATACGAAGAAATTATTACTAAGATGTAGATTGCAGTAATTTTTGTACAGAACTTCTATTTAATAAATTGAAAAGAACTTAAAAGAGTAGGTCATTTGGCAGTACTCAAACGTGACGTCACTTTTGAGTATTTCATATAAAATTCCATAGTGGTGATCGTTTTGACAGTTCGAAAAAAGAAGCTGATTTGACTTGCCAGTCATCATGCCTATTTTAAGTAAAAGTTATCTGAATGTACTTATTATGTCGTAAACTAACACCCGTTAAGAGCTTCGCCCGTATTAGACTTAAACCCTGTATAAAAGAACAGCTAACATTTATATTTGTCAGCCGGCTTAGCACATGATTGGTGCGACAGTATGTCGCCGCGAGATAGATCTCCTGTCCTTCACTAGCTATATTAACAAAAGAGGGACGGATAGACTATCTCGCGGCGAGATACTGTCGCGCCAATCATGTGCTTAGCATACAGATATACTTTATCGGCAAGGTGATATAGCCCCTTAAATTAGGCTATGTATGTTGAGAATTGCATTGGCTTATTTAATGCGTATGCAAGAAATATTTTCGTCCTTTGTGTCTTTATACCACAAGAGTCGTTAGGGTTCGAATGTTTAAATTTCCAAAGGAGCGGTTTTCTCAACACTATATTAAAATCAGAGCGTCCAGAGGGTTCCATACAGACATTCCATACTTGTTTGCGTTGTGATATTAAAAAAAGCTCGTATGACCAAAATATACGTGTTTTCAACGATTTACTACATTACATGGTGCCCCCACAAAGCAAAACCAAACCATCTTGAAGTTGTCAAATTGTCAAATGTTAACTTAATCTACTGTTTGCAATGTGCTCACTCGGTCGAAAAGGTACTTCATTTCAACTAATTTCCCACATATGATCTGGGAAATCTGTAATTGTGCTCTGAAAAACTATATTTTTATCGGAACCTGATTTGCGTTGTTACCAATCAGCGAGCTCTGGGAAATCCGCTTGTTACTCTCATAACATCCTAATCATCAACTAGGCTAATTTCCATGCTTGATTTCACTACATAATGTACTAACGCATATATTAAACAAACTTATAATAGCGCTTCGCGCTTGATCGGCAAAGAGGGCGCTTGCGTTAGAAAGAGCACTTAACACGATTGGACCTTATTTGAATTTGAAATTAGACGTTTATCACACTGATCTATATAGACTTTTATACATGCGTAATATTGGTAATAATGAAAGTAGTACAAACAAACTAGTGTAATTAAATTATTAGCATTATTTGTGGCTTTTGAAATGCAGTGGTACACATCTGCGCCAGTTCTCGAAAAAAGTCGTACCACGCTTTATTTTATTTGAATCGGCCTATCATCACGAACAGGATTATTGTAGCCAATAAGTCTGATATCGTGCTGATTGGTTGCGCACAGCACCGGGCAATGCTCGTTGACAATTTTGGTGACCATATGTCTAAGTGTCTCATGCGAATTAGTGTATCTATGTTCTCCACTTCCAACTACGCACATTATAAGAATTTTACATGAATAGGGATGTGTTTATGAAAATCATCATAATGGAAACTTACTATTACTTTTGCCTTTTCGGATATTCTATAATATTAGAAACGTTATCCTTGATGTAACTTGGACGTTGGGTGAAAAAAAAAGTCATAAATATTTTTTACATTTATTCTTTAACACGCTCAGGTACACTTCGTCGCTTTGGAATTAAACCGTAACTTAACTTCTATCAAGACCTATGTGTATTTTAACATAAATATGTATGGTAAAACACACAAGCGCCGTGAGTAACTATAGTTACCTATACACGTAGAAGCTTATAAATATCAGCACTGGATCAGTGCTTGGTTCTGATCGTCAGTTTTTGACCGGCGAGAGATATGGGACCGGCGGTCCACCGTCTGACTATGTTGCCTTTATGGCCGTAGGTGGCGCCCGAGAGGTGCACCCAAGGTTCGGGCGCGGGGAGTATCGGGTATACGTCGTAGGGAGCGATGATTGGCGCGGTGTCGATTACGGGGGTGATGATAGGGCTGTGGATGATGGGCTCAGGGTCGATGGCTGCGATGGGCGCGTGCGCGATCGGTGCTATAGGGGCGTGCGCGATCGGAGCTATAGGGGCGTGCGCGATCGGAGCTATAGGGGCAATCACCGGCGCAGCTGCCAACCCTACAGAGTGCACATTAGGGCCGGTCCTCTTTACAACGGCGTTGAAGCCACGCAACGAATCCGCAGTGTACTCGACGACCCTCACGTTGCCGTCGGGCTCCACCAGCGAATAGGCGCCTTGGACGACGTCTCCGTTGCGCGTCTCCCACTGCGCCTTGTTGTCGCCCGTGGCCGGGTCGTTCACGGCGTAGTTGAACCCGTAACTTGGGTTCGGCTGCAGGATTAAACAGCAGGGTAAACAAAGTGTTTCGTCTCGGCTTTTCGTAAACTCTGAACGATCTACTTACGATTTTCTCGACGGTCGTTAAGGGGAGGTATGATAGCAGCGCCGGGGGGTTCGCTGAGGCGATGGCTGTTAATGCCAAAAGGCAGAATACCTGTTGAAAAAAAATATATTGTTGAATTCATCATGAGAACCACTAGTGCTACTATCTTTCAACGGCAATTTTCAGCTATTTACCTACTGGATTGAATTAACTTTATCTCACTTTTTCATTAATCGACTAACTGAGATGAGAACTAAAATCTTAACAGTAGGAGCATTGTAATGGCTAGTTCAGTCGTCTGACAAAGCTCTTTAATGTTTACTTAAGAGACTAGGCATCCATAATGGGTACGGATTATATGAGTTTTTAAACTCATAAATCTTCATCAAATAAAGTTCATTAAAGTTTCTAATTCTAACTCCATGTGGCTAAGGGGGACATATTTTGTTGACAGTAACGGCACTTGATAATAGTCAAACGTCATGAAAATTTGAGCCCAAGATGTTCACGTTTTCGTGGTGTAGAGAGCGATCTTCTCAAAATCTAATACGTATGCCAAATCTGAACATGATAATTACCGCAATGTATGAGTTCATGTTGCTGACAAGGTTTTCCAGTGAGCGAGCGAAGTGCACTGTGCCGATGTCATTTTCCGCCCGCGTTTTATACCGCATACTTCACTAATTCCAATTCATTCTAATGAGTTTTTTTCGCGCCCCAGTTTGTCAAACATCCACGGGCCAATACACTCTTTACTTGCAAATATACCCCGCGCGTAACCTGTCGAATTACACATACGAATAACATTATTTCAGTCCTCGTTTATTATCATTCGTTTTGAGTTAATCTTGCAATAACTTACGTTACACGTCCCTAATTATCAATGAAAATGAGAATAATTATATTTCATTCAACACTTAGTGCGCTGCCGTAATCTTTTAACGGATCAGTGATTCGAAATAACTTAAACCCATTATTATCTATCTATTAGTTCGGGTTATTAAGTTTTATTTAATGCAGTAATGATTACAAACTGAAATAGACTTCATATACAACAAAGTAAAAAGTAAAATTAAAATTAAAATACTGCTACTATCAGAAAATAATTGAAATCGTATTTAATTTCTCTTATATTTCTGGGTCTTACGAGGATAAGGCCTACTCTGTAAATATTTGTAGTTTTCAGTGATCCATGCTCTCTGGCTGAACAATTAAAAATATAACATTCCCTTTAAATAGCGCCATCTAACGCTTTTCACAGGAATCCATAACGTAAGACATACGCGTGCGAGTCCACACGCATGCAAACTTGTGATATAATATTTCGATTGCCTACTAGGTGGCGGTAACTATGACTAGGTGCCGTGTGAATGCTAGTCACGGTCAAAAGATTCCACTTTATCACGGATGTTTTTTTTGATTCGCGGCAGTAAAAAGGCAAGGGTATTGGGTTTTGTTTTAACAAAATAAACGATGTGCCACTTTTATTAATGGCCCAAGTAACTTGTCCAATTTTAAGCATATCAAAATGTTCACCTTTTATATTATGTAGTTTTGTATAGTGTACATACGATTATCTTTATGATTAGATTAGATTATTTTATTTCATGATAAAAGATTACATAATAAATTTGCATACATGTCAAAATTATACGAATTGTTATCATGATATTCATGATCGTCAAAACAAATAATAAAAAATAGAATTATAATATAACAATGTCAACAAAGATTTAAATACACTATTAAAAACCAAATTAAATATTAGCAGTATTATGTAAATACATATCAAATAAAACGCGTAGCTTCTATAGGAGCCTCCCTCACCTTTCAATTTAATTTTACTATTCAAATTTGTTTTTAAGTGGTCATGGAACTAGAAAAATGCTTGTGTATTTTTTGTACAATAAATATATACAGGGTGAAACACGAGTCGTAAACGGTAAAACGTTTTTCTAACTCTATAAACAACTAACAATTGAATGCCCCACCAAGTAACTTACAAATAGTCTTGTTTCTTTATTTTATTTTTACAAGCTTTTATTTAGTTTCACCTGTCCCGTTGTCTGTCGTTCTGTAATCAAATCTTGCAACTTAAATTTCATCCACTTCCCGGTTTCCGATTGAGCTGAAATTTTGAATGCATGTATAAATCGGATGACAATGCAATGTTATTGTGACATAGATCTGATCTGATGATGGAGCTGGAAGGTGGCCATAGGAACTCCGTAATTAAATGATGCAACCCTATCGAGTTTGAGCTCATTAGATTCGTCTTGACAAGTACTTTGATACTATATGGTAACCAGGGTCTGATGGTGGAGCCGGAAGGTGGCCATAGGAACTCCGTGCTTAAATGATGCAACCCTATCGAGTTTGAGCTCATTAGATTCGTCTTGACAAGTACTTTGATACTATATGGTAACCAGGGTCTGATGTTGGAGTTGGAAGGTGGCCATAGGAACTCCGTAATTAAACGACGCAACCCCATCGAGTTTGGGCTCATTGGATTAGTCTTGACGAGTACTTTGATACTATATATATGGTAACCAGGGTCTGATGTTGGAGTTGGAAGGTGGCCATAGGAACTCCGTAATTAAACGACGCAACGCCATCGAGTTTGGGCTCATTGGATTAGTCTTGACGAGTACTTTGATACTATATATATGGTAACCAGGGTCTGATGTTGGAGTTGGAAGGTGGCCATAGAAACTCCGTAATTAAACGACGCAACCCCATCGAGTTTGAGCTCATTGGATTAGTCTTGACGAGTACTTTGATACTATATGGTAACCAGGGTCTGATGTTGGAGCCGGAAGGTGGCCATAGGAACTCCGTAATTAAACGACGCAACCCCATCGAGTTTGAGCTCATTGGATTAGTCTTGACGAGTACTTTGATACTATATGGTAACCAGGGTCTGATGTTGGAGCCGGAAGGTGGCCATAGGAACTCCGTAATTAAACGACGCAACCCCATCGAGTTTGGTCTCGTTTGATTCGTCTTGACGAGTCTCCTGCTTTCGTCCCATATTAATTATATATGATTGATTGGATGGATGACCCAATGCCAAGGTGAGCACGTGCCGAGGGCTGAATAGTATGAGGGTGTATAAACATGTCTTGCCGCTAACGAGTTCTCGATTGAAAAGGCTCTACGTATTTACCCAACGAATCAGC